>JAHDVE020012227.1:0-106643 GCA_022606495.2 Halesus radiatus | reverse complement strand
TCATACTTATAAAGTTGGTTGTTTTCAGGTGTAAATATAATAAAAAAACAGTAATTATTGAATGGAACACTAGTATATATTGATTAACTTGGCGGGTTTGCGATAAGCCGACGTAGCTCAACAGTAGAGCATCTGACCGGACATTAGAAGGGTGCGGGTTCGAGTCCTGCCGGCGACATTTATCTTTGCTCGGAAGGTTTTTTCAATTTGGATGAGTGTTTTAGATTAATAATTATTGTTTATAAAAATAATAATTGTTACCCTTTGCACTATGCACAAAAATCTTGTCTTAAGTTTTAAAGAACTTTAGTTTATCAATTAATAAATAAAAATGTGGTTGAAATAAAGGTTTTAGAAACAATAATAAGATAGGCAAGCCCAAAACATTCAAAAAGTAAAAATTCTAAACATAATAATAATAACATAAGAAATAAAATGTGACCACACCGAATGCAACGCTACCTATACCAGGCAGAAGGGAAGGGCTTTCTCAACTAGATTTAAAGAACATATACGATTATATAAAAATACAAGCACTTCTTCGAAATTCGCAGAATACCTCTTAGTAAATAATCACGTCCCGCTGGAAAACAACGGGCCTAAACCCTTACATAAAGAAAAAAAGGGTCTTAGATTAAATTTATTTGAACAATTAGAAATTAATAAACGAACGAATGATCGTAACATAAAATTAATTAATGATGTAACGAAAATTATATATTCACCGCTTCTCAGTATGTTCACATTATCAAAACAATACAAGACACTTAAATAAATCAATCAAAAAAACATTATCATTTAAATACGGGGAAACACATTATAACACGCTGTTTCACTATTAATTAATTTAAAAATAATATATAGTATATTTGCGCTCGTTCCAGAGTAGAAGATAATCTCAGTATCGCCCTGGTGAAAGACCACCATTCAGAATTGAAACGTTGCTTGAAATGGCTTTTAGTCGTGTTTGGTGACCAGATCTGAATAGGCAGGTATTTCCCCACCTACCTCTTCCCTTTCTCCTTCCTCTCCCCAATACCTTCAGGCTCACAACATTCCCCAATTGGGAATGCAATAGTCTCACTGGCTCCAGACGGTTGGAAGCAGTTGGGACTCTTGTGCGGTATTCATACAAAAACAAATAATAATATTAAATGTAAAAACCTAACAGAATAGAAATTTTTTAATATTTTTTAACTAAAACGGTTTTACCGATAATAAATCATTCTGACTTTTGAAAATGGCCGAGGTTAGTTGCCATCTAAATTGCAACCATTATTTCTGGATTCACAGCGCTTTCACACTGACGAAACATAGAATTCCGAAAACTTAAACTTAAACTTTAGGGCGCACAGTTTACACTCACACTGTGCCAGCGGGTTCCCTACAGATCTTTAGACCATCCAAGGTCTATTGGATCATCAAGGTTATATCATATATTACAACAGCCTCTTTCTCTTCTTGGCACCTTTTTGTTACACCTATCTTTTTAAATCCTCGAATGGAAGCGAAGAGTAAAATGCGTTCTGTCTAACTTCAATTGCGCCAGCCTTCTTTAAGATACGTTATCCTTGAGTTCTTTTCTCAACAATGCATTTTTCTCCATAGTAGCAGTTTGCACATTTTTTTCGTATGTAAGTTTAATCTTTTTTCACTGAAAAAATTTTACGCTGTATAGAAGCAAATATTGGGTGAAATTTACTGATCGCTTCTCAAACACAATAAGCAAGTGAATTATGCATATTTTTGATTAATTTTAGCAAAAAATGTGTTTATTACGAGTGATCGCAATATTTACTACACCGAATGATAAAGATTAATCGAAGATAATATAACAACAACTGATTTAAATTGGAAGTAAAATGTGGCTTCCATTAATCAGCTCAGAAAAAACGCTTCCATTCTAGGGTTAAGTTATTTTCCATATCCTTATCGTTCCCCACTTGGTCAACTTTTCATACAATTTATAGTTTTGATTGGAGAAATTAATTCGATTAATAAATACTTGAAACTCAATTGAAGATCTGTTGTGAAAAGCTCATCGAGTTGGATAATTCTATTTGCTTTTAAAATAGGGAAGAAATAAAAGTTTTTCCCTCAGCTCAAATGTTTAAGAAAACATAACCATTTTCTTCAGGAAAAATCAAATATTTTCTTTAAAGGCGTACGTAAAAAAGCGTTTACTCTTTATAAATGATATTCGTGAAAACGCGAAATTGTTTTTTCAGAAAGAAGCCACCTATAGTAACTATTTAAAAAAATATTTTCAAATTGACTAACGATTTCTCGAAGAGATGAGGATGAGTCTCAATTGGCTGTTGTACCAAATATAATTAAGAAAATTATTACACTTCTTTAAGTAACCGTAAGTTATACTTGCTATTTTTTTCGAAGGTTAGAAGCAGAAATATGTTGTAAGTTCATGAAAATAAAATTGTTATTTCTACCACCCCGTGAGTGTATACAATCACCCCAAAGGTTACTAGGTCAACGTTATTGATAGATAGCGACGGCTTCAATAAAGCTATAGGTAAAATAATGGGACGGTTTTTACCAGAATTCTTTTAGGTGCTCATCCCGGATTTAATTTAGAATGTGATAGGTGACCAATATACTATTTTAGGATATTAAACAGATGGGTGATAGCAAGAAGAATGGGTTGGCTTAATTAATTAATTTTTCTTTTCGCTGAAAAAAATTCAGAATAAATTTATTTCTTTTAGAAAATTAAAATTTTGAATTCAGTACTTATTGGCGGCATACATTTTGTTATCAACATGTCATTTTTCTCAGCGGAGTCGCATGAAGCTTTTTGGGGCTATAGACTCTTATACGGCTTCCTTATGGTATCACTGCACAAGAGTCTCAACTACTCTCGACCGTCTGGAGCCAGCGAGACTATCTAATCCCCAATTGGCTTATGCTGTGAGGTTGTAGGAAGTAGGGAGGGGAATTAGATGGTGGAGAGGAAGTCCGTCGGTGTGTGGTTAAATCACAAAAGACTGTATTTACGAAAATAATGCTAAATGGGATTGTTATATGCTTAAAATAATTTGGCAAAAAACTACTGTGGATAGACGAATAGGGAATTTTCTGTAGAATATTTGAAGATATTATAAGATCATGTAAATTAAATACTTGAGTTGCGTCATTTAAAGATTCAGAATAACAGAAGGGTTTGTGTGAAGCAAGGAGAGTGCCAATATTGGGGGTCAACAACCCTGCTGCCCACTCCTTCCGATATATTATAACATGGCGATAAGTTGTTACGAGTGTGTTAGTGAATTGTAGGTTAGGTAGGTTAAGTTGCGTCTTAAATTGGCTGGTAAAGATCCAAAGATTTCCAATAGCTAAATCTTAAGTTAATTACTTATTAATGCTTATTTATGTTTTCAAAGAAATTATGAACTTTCCAAAACCGACAGCTCGTAAAATACACACAAAAATGAAGTGTAAAATTTTATTTTTCACAAAAAAAAACCGATTTTATTTATCGAAGAAAGCAATCACATGACGGCTTGAAATTTTAATTAAAATGAAAAAAAAATGTTTTTGCCATTTTGTTTTATTTATATTTATGCATTATCGATCAGCTTCGGATGAACTCAACCTTCTTCAGGACCGTACGCATGTAAACTAAATTAATATTCAGAGATATATAATGATGAAGATAGTGAAAGTGGGGGAAAGAGATAGTATATCAGAGTAGAACAGAACGGAGCATCAGAGTGAGTGTGGTAGAGGGGTAAGTAGAGGGGTAGACGAAGAGAAGGGAGAAAGAGAACATTCTCAAAATCGGACTTTTGTTTAAATCTAACAACTTATTTAAATACGATTTTTTTATACGGTTTCACCGTATCATCGGCATCTTCAGACTATCACAAATAAAAGCTGAAACGAATAGCATTACACAATTATTTTAAAACCCATAGATTCAGTAATCAAATACAATGTAATCCATCTTCCAGTTAATAACCCAACCCGAAAATAGTTTTAAATATACTTGTAAAGCCGTATCGTCAGCAATAAAACAAATTTCAAGTCATAAATAAAAACAGAATTAGAAAACAATGGGACTCACTCCTGTCATAAATACTATATATACCATAGATTTAGTTTTAATTGTGCCAGTCTGGAGATACCCGTGATAGAGTGAAACCGGTCCGATCAAAAATAAACAAGTGGAAAAAGTTACGAAGGTTAATTATAAAAAAATAAAAAAATCATATTAAAATGGAATTCCACCATAAATTGACAGTTTTAAAGTTAGAAACGTTTATTTAAAATTTGTAAATTATTAGTTTTAATTGATTTTGATATTTCTAATACTCCCAAGTTATCAAGGCGCGAACCTATTCCGTTTTTATGTATTACTCACACTATATTAAAAGAATGTTTAATTTTTAATTAGTTGTAAAGACAAAGAAGATACATTAAGCCCTTCTGGCATCTATAAACTTAACTATTGCCCGGCTATATGTAAAACAGCGACAAATGTAAATATAAGAGTAAAATAACACATTATATCTTTGACCAGTACAGGTTTTTTTTAGATTTTGCCCAACGCTTAATTAATAATGCATTAAATTTTTTTTAATGAAATGGCTTCAATAATAACAAGTAATTTTCCAGTTAAAAAAGATTTAGACGATTAGAATCTTGTTATGATACAGCATAGAATTTTCTTTATATCATTGATTTTTAAAATCTAGGCATGTTTATAAAGTGGTGAAAATAAAGTGTATTTTTAATTAATTTATTAATATCATTAGCTTTCATTCCGCCAAAGAAAACACTTTCCTTGTAACTAAAATGTTTTTGGTAATAAAACAACTTCATATTGTATTAAAACTGTAGAACATAAATATTTACTCCTTTGGAATGTGGCCTCTACAGTGGTAATTCCCCCCGAATCGGCTTAAGTGAAGGCTAATACGAACTGTCGTTAGCAATTTAAAAAAAAAAAAATTTGTATCGCTGATGTAGAGCAGACCACGTTTAATGTATTTTATTTGTTCTTTCCTGACTATTTAAGCAGTACAATACTTTGAAGGTGAAACGTATCCCATTATTGTAAATCTATGGTATACTCGTATATCACGTAAAGAAACCTACTCAATGAAAACAACCATAATAATATTAATAATAATATATGTAATCATTGAAGAAGATAATATTAACACATCCCAAATGAAACATGAATCCGAACAAACAGCAGAATAATAAAAAAAGGTATCAGTTGCATCCGGGGCTCAAACCCAGGAGCTCTGTCTATCAGGGACAACCACTTTACCGACTAGACTAATGAGACCAGTTCAATTTACGCCATCTTCACCGATATCATACTTCAAGTTCAAGATTTGTTAATATTATCTTCTATTTTAAATCCCATATTATTTGCTGCTATCCTTATGATGATTACAAAGTTCTTCCCGAACACAATTGCAATCGGAATAGAGTCTCGGACATACCTATTCGATTTTTATTTTTATATGAGACATCTATTGACTTTTTTTACAAGTCTAGAAAGATATATTCAATTTTTTTTTATCGAGCCCAAGATGCGACTGATGCCTTTTTATTTTTCTGCTCTTTGTTCTGATTCATGTTTCATTTGGGATGTGTTAATATTATCTTCTTCAATGATTAAATAATACGAAGAGGTTTATAAACTTCAATAAGCTTAAAAAATTGAATAATGATATAATGTTTTATCAATCTTCGTGCTATTAAATTTATTTTACACCATGAGAGTTTTTCTTCTGAATAAAACATCCCCTTCAGGAAACTACGGTCTCAGATTTATCGCACTTTGTGGGTTATTTACAATTCGAAAAATTACCGCTTTCGTCCTTCTGTTTAGTGAGATATAAAAATATCGTATCAAAAGGCAATACCAATAAAAGTCAACGTAAAGCTTAGAGGTTAGAGATTTTCTAATATAATCTCTTAATCATTAGAAAACTTTCAAGACAGACAGCCAAATCAGTTAACTTTTCTTCGGAAAATTTTCAGGAATCACTTTTCGGAGGTGTCAATACTTTAGTATGGGTTTTAGCTTTTCTGAAAATCGTGACTATAATTTTAATCGGTATATTAATTAATGAACCTCCAAGAATGAATTTGCTGAGAGATGAGATTCAATGATCATGCGTTTATAAAATGATATCTCGTTTTAACCCTAGAAAAAAATCTTAGTCGTTTCGAGAAAAACTAATTCCATTTTATGCGGTAACTTTCATCGTGACAACTCAGTCGCCGAGGGCGTGCAGGGATTGATCGCACAACGGAGTTAAGTTCACCAATTTTCTATATGCATGACACCCTTATTACTGCAGTATGCGGAGAATACAAGGTAGGTTATAATATGTATATATATATGTCTCATTTGTACCAAAGGTTAATAATGTTTTATAAGATAATTAACACGTATAAGTTATTTATAGCGAAAAAAACTTTTATTTTCGATGAATTTCCTGGGATATATATAATGTTTTATAAATAACATACTCGTACATGATTGAAACCTTTTGTTTTGGTTGATAGTCATGTTAGTCTAATTGACAAATGATTTAATTGTCTACACAGAAAAAAATTCGATTAGTGAACCCAGAAACTCTAAAAAAATATATACGTGAAAGAAAATTGAGAGAACAACTGTTTACAAAGACATTTTCGTTATTACCGTACCGTTTCAGCATAAAGTTTTTTCTCAACAAAAATATTAGGTTAGTGTTTTGTACGTGTCAGGTAGGTACACGAAAACCCCTTTCCGGCAAAATTGTTTGGAAATAAGTTACAAAACATGTAAGGTTTTTTATTTTTCATAGTTTTTTTATACCAGTAAAATAACCACAGTCCTTTAAATAAAACGAATTTAGTTTATATTTTAACGACCTACATTTATTACTTTAGGAAGAATCACGAGAACGTGTGAAAGTGATGTGTATATTTCTGTCCGCTAACTTTAAACATAACATGCAATAATGCAGTATATATTTTACTGTAAAATGAAAAATAGAATATTTTGTACGTCTACGGCTGCCCACATATTTGTTTTGTCGTGTCTGGCTGACTAATTTTATTGTGTGTTTTCCAAAAGTAACAACAAAAGTAAGTAATATTTTCGCTGCTGTCTCGATAAAACACATGTAGTCGCAAGGCATCAACTCTGTTTCTATTATCAATGTCTGTATGTGTATATATTCAAATATATATTGTTTAGGTGTGGGGATATATGTTTATGTGCATTTGTGTGTGTGTGTGTGTATGTATGTGTATATGTATATATGAGTAAGGGTTTGTGTATATGTGTGTACATATGTGTATATATGAGTACATTAATGTGTATATGCGAACATAAATGTATATATATGTGTTTACGTGTGTATGTATGAATGCACCTATGTGCACATGTGTGCATGCATGCACATATATATAAAAAATTATATTTATTTTTATGATCTAATCCTTATGAATGTCTTTTTCTCCTTTCTATACTCTACTTTCTTTTACAATTTTTATAATTTTCAACATTTTTATATACTAAATCCATGTGTTAACACTGGACTTCATACAAAGTAGTGGTGGGCGAAGCGGCTCGATGATCCGGATCAATCACTACAGGTTCGCTGATCCAGCTCGATTGAACGACGGTTCGCGTCTCCCCGCACCATGCCCTCTCCCTCGCTCCCTTGGCCCTCCTAATGACGTCCTTAAGACGCTCTTACACGATACTTTTTTCGTCCAGTTTTCATGTGGATTGTCTTTACAGAAAGCTGATTTAGTGATCCGGCTCACTAAACTGAGCCGCTTCGCCCGCCGCTAATATAAAGTAACTATACTCCATTGGACACCATGAAACAGGCAGCCTCCTAGTATTGTGAACTCCATGTAAATGTATCCATTAAATATCATGTATTTTAAATGTATAACAAGTGATTTTTCTTGTGCAATGGTGAGACATACGATGTAATTGACAACAACATGTAATTTACTAAAGTTGCCTACTTGTCATTAAAGTATAAAAAAATATTAAAAAAACCTGTTGTACACCTCCTACATCTGCTTATCACGGGGTGAGTTGATAATTCTACAACAAAGGCAATATTTCTCCTCAGCGACATTCTCGTCAAGTCATTAGTTAGAAAGCCTGGTTAAAAAAAATATTTTCCCGAGAGATTATACTAACTCTAAGTGCTCGAACTTTTTTAAACTAATAAATCTTGGTGGTCTGCCATTTGCGAAACAACTCCATCGCCGGAAGTCATGGATAAAGTTGACACTGTTTCATGAGTTCGAGAAATTTTACTAGCACTTCTTAGAAAAGTTCTGAAAAAAATGTAATAGGAAAGTTTTAATGTTAAAGTTGTTGTTATCAGATTATACTCAGAATAAAATCAAACGAGAAATAAGATTATTCCAGAGAGATTGATTGATCTCTGGACCTTTGGCTAATAGACCGACTGCTCTAAACTTTAAACCAAATCGCTGTCCCATCGAGGCAACCTGTGGCAACCAAAAAAACCTACACATTTGTTTAATGTATAATTTGATTATATATTGTGGTCCCCTCTTTGCGGAAAAATATCAGCTCTACACAGCATTGTTAAGTTAAAAAAGATGACTCTTAGAACCTACAACACTTTTTCACTAGGCTGAACAGTATCGACCCTATAATTGCTAGTCTATCGTCCCATCCACCGAAAATTGAGCACGTCCTTTGTCATTGTTAACAAATTCGCTGCCAGATTGTATGAGTGAACTTTATCCCCACAGAAAACATTTATTTTTCTCTAAATTAAGTTAAATAAAATATTCTATATTATACCTACAATCTTATCCTTCCAATGTAAGAGGAAAAACTGCGCTTTCTGTTTCATACATAACTTAATTTTAGATTTGAAGCCAAAATAACCATCTAAACTGAATGATATTTTTTTTTTAAATTAAGGGTTTAGTAAATATCTAGTGCGAATGATAAGTTTTTTTTTATTTTTTATTATGAATCCATGAAAAAAAAAATTTCATAACTGTCAGAGGCAACTTAGAAAATTATTTGCGTATTATTGTATTTAAAAAAATAAATCATATTTGCTACGTAAATACGATTACTTAACTAAAAATACAAAAAAACAAAATATTAAAAAAAAGACCATCGTTAGCCCCCAAGTAATTGTTAAAGGTGAATCTAAAATCGCGTAAAAACAATTCCTTTAATGGCCTATATTTTATAATGTAAAATAAAGTAAATAAATTACTTCTAATGAGTACTAGATATTTACTATACTTTTTGATAAAAAAAAAGATCATTAGGTTTAGATGAGTATTTTGGCCTCAAATCCAAAATTAAGTCTTGTATAAAACACGGCGCGCATCCGTTTTTCTTAAGGTCGCACTGAAATATTTGTTTATATATGTTTCTCGATATTATTAGATCGAATAATACCTTTCTATTTTCAACATGATGGTAGGATCTAATATAAATAGGCCTACGAGATTATTGACAAATCCAATATTACAGGTCGGCTTTCAAAAACCGCAGTGTAGTGTACTAATAAGTCGTTTGTTGTGGGACCCTCAGATTGTTATGACGTTATAGGTCATTGCAGGTTGCTCAAGCTCACTGAAATATAATTGGAAGATTTAAATATAAACGAACCTCTCCTCGACTACGAATATTTGCATTAGTTTCTCCAGAAATGACTAGTGTAATTTATTTATGGTTTTCTTAATTATTAATCATTGTGTCTAATCTGACAGAGATGATGTAACACCTGAAAACATTGAATTATTTAAATTCAAATAGCTTCTAAAATATTCATTTATTGTTTAGTATTTGATTAATTCAAAGACGTATTTTTCTAGCGACGTCTTCATATGTTCTCTTGGTACTTCTCTTTTTCAATCCAGTTAAAGTGTCCTAATTTTCTTAGAATATTTTCTAAATCTTATTAATTACCCGTATACATATTATTAGCCTTGTATTCTTATCCTATTTTCTCATAATAATAAACAGTCAATTTACATACATACTTGTGAAGGTTCACCTCATGTGCGCTTTACATTAAATAAACGCACCAAATATAATAAGATAATAAAATGTAGCGAATACATTATGTATGCAAATACAAACTAAGATTTAAAATATTAATGGGAAGCAGACTTAATTACATTAACGTTTTAGAAAAAAAATATATTAGTGGCTGAGTTGGCATCGCGTTTGGGTCTCACCCAGGCGTCGTGAGTTCAATTCTTTGACTGGCTTAGTCCTCCATTACGACACAAGCAACATATTCCGCTTGTTGTGATGGTAATAGAAGATTTTCAAATATTGTCAAATTATTCGTAACCAGGGAATAGTTATCTTTCTTTCAAAAAAAAATTTCCCATGTATATATATTTTTTTGATATACTCGTACATTATTTTTCAATTTAACATTAAATTTAGTTTTGATAATTTAACTGCATCTCTTTATATGATCTATAAATAATGTGTAATGATAGCCTGCACAAAAAGAGAAAATAAATGTAAAACAAAAAATAAATATTATATAAATTCGTAGAATAGACGTAATATAAGAATAATATAAGAATAGGAAGTAATATTTGTACAGCGCCCCCGAGGTGATTTCTCACAAAAGCGGCGCTATAGAAATGGTCCAATTATTATTATTATTATTATTATTATTAAGATAACTGTATAAAGGTGGGAGTGTACATCACCATATTTCTCAGTCGTATGTGAGTCCAAAACTACATTGTATTAACAAACATGCGCTCGAAATTCTCATCTATACTGCATTGAGTGAACTTTTGTATATCCTCTGCTACTACCCCACACCTTACTGCTATTCTGCAATTTTTAAAACAGCTTTTTATTATGATTTTCTACCCTCACTTCTTTCACTAAATCTAATCAGAAATCACTGCACTCCGTCCTCCATTAATTAAATTGCCTTCATTCACCCTTTTGTCAATACCCTTTTCAGCCTCCCCGTATCTAGCTACCATACTTCATAAGTACACAAACTAATCCACTCGCTCCATGAATTCACATGCATTCACACTTTATTCCAGTGTTTCAAATGCAAAAATAATTTTTATTAGAGCAAAATTAAATTTTTTAATGTATTTAAATCAATTGTTAGTTTAAAGTTCAGATATTCCACTCACTTATAACGAATACGAGTGCGTTAAATCCCATTTCAGTTTCAAACAGCTTTGGATTGACAGGCGTGGTTAAATCAACTGCAGGCATACATTGTGTTTTAACAGCTTTCGAACACAGTACAACTGGAGATTGCAATCCGGGTAATCCAGTAGTAATTAACACGAATCAGAATGCTCAAATCTGATAACCGGATTTGAAAATAAAAAAATAAATTATTTGCGATGCAATGTCGAATGAAATTTACGCGTTTAACAGCTTGCAATACTTAATAATGAAGACTTTTCTAATATACGGATAAGTAAGTTTGTAATTGGTTATTAATAAAATATTCCTCATCATCCACAGATACTAGATTCAGTACAAAAAAGTGTACATAGTGTTCTAATTAAAGTGGCAGTTTAAAATAAAATTTAATGGATCACCCTCATAATGTGGTCTAAATATATCAGAAAAAACGTTATTTATTTGTTTTTATACATGTAAAAAACAAATTTATTTAATGAAACCTTCAGATAACAAATGAAATTCTTTTCTAAATCCTTTGGAACATGGAGTTAAATTAGTCCTACAATAATACACTGTTGCAGTAGAGTGATGAACGCGCAGTGGAGTTGGCACACCCCTATGTAGAAGGAGACTGACAGCTGGCGCACCTTTTATCGAACATAGTAAGGCTAAACAAATTATGGGAAAAACATGTAGGGTAATACAACTCACGGATATGCTTAAATCTGTCCTCCAGTATGGTGTTGCAGTGGTCGCAGTTGAGCGTGCAGTGAGGTCGGCGCACCTCCAGCAGAGGGCTGACGGCTCTGCGGGGGGAGGCGTCTGCGCCCCCTCCCCCGCCGGGCAGGGCCAGGGACATGGCGGGGCTAGCGGAGCAATTTTCAAAAATCACTGCAGACGTCGAGTGGTTGAAACCCCTAATTTATGTCTTTCAACTTTCACAGAATTAAATTTTTTATAGCTCTAGTTAATTGAAACTCGTGTTTTTAAGATGAATATTATTTTTAAGCACACGTGATAAAAGTGCGGTTTTTATACCACAAATAAAAACAATTTAAGCCATCAACGTCAGAAGGACCACAATGTTTAAGTACCACACACAGATGTAATATTTTTTCCGGGAGGAGAGTGTTTTGGGGTATATAACTTTTATTTTGTCACCGAAGGTAGGTTGAAATTAGTACCATTGTTTAATCCAAAGGATCCTGAAATACAAAAAAGAAACTATTTAATGCTTTTCATATTGTTAGTAGATATATAACCATTTTATATTGGACCGTTTCGCTCAAAATTACGCCACTGAAAAACTGTCATAAAATGAAATCACATCTTCCTAAAACCAATTGCCATAAAATATCATAATATTAAAATTTAATAAACATTATGAGCAAAATTTTTCATATAAATACAAAACAAATTTGGGTACCCCATTGACCGGTCAGTGGCTGAGTTGGCATTGTGCGTCGTGAGTTCAATTCTTCGGCTGGCTAAGTCCTCCATTACGACACAAGCAATATTCTCCGCTGCGATGGTAGTAGGAGATTTTCAAATATCGTCAGGTTATTCGTAATCTGGGAATATTTGTATTTCTTTAAAAATATATGTTTGAGTTTTTTGGGGTGCGTTAAAAAACATTTAAATTTGCGTAAGAGAATGAACACATTTTATTTGTACTTTAATTCTATTACAGTTTAATGAAATTGCCACAAGACAAAGATATTTATGTCAAATAATTAGTAAAACTATTATGACAGGAGCTGGGTTAAAAACATTATTGTTAATAACCCTTATATTTTATTCGAGAAATTTTCCGACTGATGATTACTTCGAGATTTATCAGTTCTGAACGCCAGTTCCACCCTGTACCCCTCATCCATTCATAAGGCGAAAAATAAAAATATAAGTTGATTTTCATTACAACTGGGTTTTATTCCGTCGTAACAATAGTTCTGTAGGACCGAGATGTCGTAAAACAAAGATTAAGCTCCAACCTCGCCAGTTCCTGCCATCATAAACGTAGTTACTAATTGAATTCACGTTTTCATTAAAATCGTTTAGTATGTTTGGTCTTATCGTGCATTATATTCTTACTGAAGGTGCACACAATGGGTAGTTTTATTTATAAACGCATCTTTAAAAATGGCTACAAGAGGAACTGACGGACTATGTAGTTACTTTATTTATATTATAGCGGTTCCTAGTTAGAGTTGTTTCTACGCTATGGTAACACCAAACCAGCGCGATCGCGGTCTGTTCCCCGCTGGCAGATCCGGTCTCCTCACATTCGTTTCTCCGCGCTGCGCTGAACAACAAGCTCCATTTAGTGTTTCTGATATTTAATAAATTTAGTTACCAAATAGTGTCATGGTATTAATAAATCAACCTATAATATTCGATTCGTTTCAATGCCGCATTCGTCAGGTAATATTAAGATATATATAATAAACATACTCGTATGTTATATTAATAATAATAATAATCAGTGTTTATTCCGGTATGTGGGGAGGTTAGTGCAGTCCCACACATTCAATACAAAATATACATACAATAGTTATAAAATATACAAAGTATATACAAAAGTGTAAAAAATAAAAAAATCATAAGATAGAGGTGAATGACACATAACACATAAACAATTTTTTTTATGTAAGTACACCAAAACAAAGCCTTTAAGGTGCTGTAGCATTTAAATTGTGAAGGGCGAATATCTTGTCGATACTGGAGGCTGGACTGAGGCGGGCCTCCACAATGAGGATATTCCTGGAGCTGTATATTCTTGTATAAAATATTATAATAATATCACTGTACCGCTGAGAGATCCATCGTAAACGTCGTACGCGTCGGTCATGGGAGAAAGGGATATGTTACAGTGGATCTATTAGCGTCATGCTTTCACCTATACACTTTAAAGGAGTGATGCCGATTGCACGAACAATTTTTAGACATATGCACTACCTATAACATTTATATTGTTACAGAAAAAAATACGATATGATTTTTAGTAAAAAGGTGGCGTCTTTTTTTATCTTACAGAAAGAAAATGTTGACAGATTTGCTAACTGCCAATTTGGACGGAACACGTCAAAACCTTACCAGCATACTTTTAACAATGGGAATTGTAAACACGGTTTGTTTGGTGTATCGAGAAAGGTTTCCGTGGAATTAGGAAATCTTACGTAAACGTTAAAATTGCTAAAAAAAATTCCCAAAAAATATCATTCCTGAAATGAATTACCTAGCTAATAATAATTTGTTTGAATTTGTCTAATGGATTACAATGAAAATCATCGTAGAAAATAATATTAACATAACCTAAATGAAATATGAAAATAAAAATGACAGAAAATAAAAAGATTTCAGTCGCATCTGGGACTCGAACCCAGGACCTCTGCCTATCCGGGGCAACCGCTTAACCAACTGAACTAATGAGATCAGTTCAATTTATGTCATCTTTATCAATATCATATCTCAAATTCAAGATTTGTCAATATTATTGAGGTCCTGGGTTCGAGTCCCATGTGGGACTGAAATCGTTTTTTTTCTCGCGTTTTTTTTTTCCGTGTTCGTGTTTCATTTAGGTTATGTTAATATTATTTTCTACAATGTTTAAATATTAAAATGAGGTTTTTAAATCTCAATAAAAATAATACTACTAACTGGAAGCACCGGATCGAATATAACTGATAAAGTGTACCAATTTCCACACTTTCCTCTTCCCCAACTCCTTCCCCTCCCCAATACCTTCAGCCTCACAACATTCCCCAATTGGGAGATGCCATATAATCTCACAGGCTCTAGATAGTTCGGAGCAGTTGGGACTCTCGTGCGGTATTCATATAAAAAAAAACTCGCTACAATTAGACTCTCGGCTTTGTTCCATGTCAATTTACCGAAAAATAAAATTCTTTATAATTTTTTTCAAATTAATGCTTAACAGGTTCTTGTAGATTCTCTCGAGGTCAATAACGGTATCATCGACGGGAATGCAGTCGAATTTTATGAAAAAACCACCTATTTTGTGGAACAGTGCGAACCTCGTAGTCAAACATTACACCCGTTTAAAGGCTCCATGGAACTAAATGAAATGTTGGATTTGTACAAATTTTAAAGCACTTAATACGAATCAAAGAAATCGTACGAAAGATAAATTCGACCAAAAAATACGTCAAATTTGTGAAACAATGCGAAACTTTGGGTTAATATTTAACATCAATTTGCTAAGGCTTTTGTTATGGAGCAAGTCCCTAACAACTAAGGTTGACAAACCGCAGACCCGGAATTAACCATAAATAAACATGAGTTGTCTATAGCCGCTCCGTTTGGTAAGGGGAGGGGGTAAAGCGACGGCAAGGGGTGTTGGAAAGACAGGAGACAAGCATTCTAGTCTGAGGAGCCTACCTGTCAGCAGCTTTCGCCCTGTCACCAGCTTCTGCAACCAACAACGGGTTCCGTTCCAATTTACTTACTTATTTATTTCCCTTTTGCTTTTTGATAAAACTGAAACCATTTAAAATCACTCAAACTCATTCTATCCTTTAATAATCTGAAGGCGTCCACAGAAAGGTTAAAGCTTTTCCTAGAGCCTTTAAATTCAGCTATAAAAATATAGACCTGACTGCCAGGTATTTTTATATAGCAAAAGAGAGTTGTTTTTATTTTGAATTCCGTATACCTGTTCCTATTTATATGTATTTGTTTTTATTAATGATAACTAAGCGGTAATTTCGAAAATCGTCCATCAACGAACTGACAACACGATTAAAAGACGGATGTATCCTTTTTTCGTATACATCCATCTACCCTGAGTTGAGCTAGTCGGAGATATTTTATATATTAGATCTATTGATGAACTTTACTAAGATTGCCAATACAAATGTGCTTACGTAACGGATCGAGAGATTCTGTTATGTGACACTTTATAAAACTAAATGAATTGATATTTAGGATTTGTCCTATTTTTTATGTACTTAGCTTCGGGCTCTATGGATCCAAAAGAAATGAAATGTTGGATTTGTTATAATGTTCATATACTTGATACAATTCAATAGAAAAATCTTACAAAACCCAAATTTGTTGAAAAAACGTCGATTTTACAAAACATTTTTGTTTTTTTATATGAATACCTCACAAGAGTCCCAACTGCTCCCAACCGTCTGAAGCCAGTGAGACTATGGCATTCCCAATTGGGGAATGTTGTTAGGATGAAGTTATTGGGGAGGGGAAGGAGAATGGGAAGAGGAAGGTGGGGAATACCTGGCTATTCAGATCTGGTCACCAAACACGGCTAAAAGCCATTTCAAGCAACGTTTCAATTCTGAATGGTGGTCTTTCACCAGGGCGATACTGAGAGTATCTTCCACTCTGGAACGTGCGAAAATATATTATATATTATTTTTAAATGAATTACTTGTGAAACAACACAAATTAATTAGATAAAAATTACTTGCGCACGCCGGGATTTGAACCCGCGACCTTCGGATTCGTAGTCGAGAGCCTTACCCCTCGACCATGGAGGCCGTCAATGTGAGTCTTAAGCGGGTTTCATACGGGCAGGCGGCCCAATACTGAAAAAACCATGGCTTCGAAAGATTCGACCACCCGGTCGTCCTTTCCCAAATCTGGCTTGACTTAATATTAAATAAATTCTTTTTTAATTTCTAATAAAAAATTGTTATTCAATGTTTCATAATTTAAAAAAAAAATTATTAGGATTTTTGATTAACCACTTTAATTATTTTTTGTTTATGTTTATAATTTGTCAATTCTTAAATTATTGTTCTAATTTTTTATCATTCGTCTATACTTAAAATTATTGTTTAGTATTCATATATTCCTGAGGATTCCTGAGGAGCTGTCGAAGCATGTATAAATATTTATATATTTTAATAAAAGTGGTGTATACAAATTATATTTTTAATTATTTAAATAGCAAAATTATTCAAAAAATCCTATCCGATATAAAACATAAATGTATGTACCTAGGAACAGAATTTCAGGACATTTTTTCTTAATTCTCCATAACTTATTTAGTTGTGGTTTTCTTCCCTTGTTATTTAATTCCATTAGTATCCAGTGAAAAACCATGTATATAATGTCATATAATATTCTCTTGCTCTGTTGTTATTTGTGCCTACTTTATATTTGGTTATTTACACCCTTAGTTTCTAAATTGTTATATTATTATATCTGCTCATGCGTATTTTATGTTAAAGTTTCAATTTGAATATATATATTATAATTAAATTGGGTTGGATTAGTAAGTACAAAGCGCACTTGAGGTGAACCTTCACAAACTGCGCTATAGAAATTTACTCTTATTATTATTACTGCAATGATAAAATCTTGTACGATTGTATCATATTTGTGGAAAAATCGAGCCTCGTAGTCGGAAATTAACACCCGTTTATTCAGGGATACGAAAGCTCTTACTAGGAACCAAATGACCTGAAAATTTGTTAACCATGCGCTTTTGATGAAATATGACAAAAGTCGATTTGGACAATAAACAATCCTATTTTGTAAAACAACTCCGTTTGCTCAAGCTTTATGAAACCAAATGACTTATATTTTTTTATCCACTTTACACGATTCAGCAATAACAAAAAAAAAACAGTTCAATAGTCGAAGTAAATGACAAAAACACCCACTTTGTAGAACAATTCGCAATAGCCTTCGGATCTTACTTCAATATAAGTTTTCTCAGGTTTCATGGATTAAAAAAAAAATTAAATGCTTAGTAATTTGTATTCACTCTAACCTGATTCATTGAAAAAAATCATACAAACGTCGAATTTTACGAAAAAAACCCGTCAATTTTGTAGAATAATGTGAGCCTTGAAGTCGAACTGTTTACTCAGGCGATATTAAACCAAACGAACTTAAATGTAAGATTCGTGCTATATTTTATGCACTTAACACGCTTTATTGAAAAAATTGTATCAAAATTTATTTTGTGGAACCATGCGTGCCTTAGGGTCGAACATTAACCCTAAATTTCTCCGGCTCCATGGAACAAAATAAACTGAAATATGAGATTTTTGGACCACCTGTCTCCTTCTCTCTCTTCCCCCGACTTTGTACTTACCCCCTCCCCGGCGCTCATCCTTCCATCCCCACTCCAACACCGTATTGACAATGGTTTTGTAATAATGTTAAGTTGGTACATATTTATCACTGACAAAGGAATGGTGATTCCGAAACCGGTAGGAAAAATCCTCAAAATAAAGTGGTGTTATGCTAAGTGAATTTATTTTATTTTTATAATGAATAACCACCGAGTTTTAGCTATATACGTTAGTATAATTTTAATACACTTAACGAGATTACTAATTACTTCGCTACCGTGTGTAACTACTTTCGTACTTGTATATTTTATTAATTGTTTTTGTGTTTAATTCGTACAACTCCATTTAATTTTTTTAAAATTTTATGTAAATCAAATCTAATAATGTTATTATTAAGTTCTGCAAGTATATTAAGTTTCAAGAACGCTAGTCAATGAAACGGACCTGTTGAAACAGGTAGCAAATTATTAAATTTAACAAAAAAAAATTATACACATTGACAAATAAAACTCTTCGAAATCAAAAAGTCCAGAAAATATTACTTAATTGATGCTAAAGAACTACAAAAATGAGAAAATAATATTAGGTTATTTTCTATGTCTTCATGTTTATGTAAAACGGATAATTCCTTCCACCGGCCATCCCCCTTCAAATCACCATTCCTACCCTCACCTAATAATGTCTAACTATTTTTGTACTTGTTTAATTTAACTTAGTTTTAAGAACGTTAGTGAATGATACGGATTTGTCAAAACTGATAGCGCATTCATAAAATTAAGTAACAAAGGTACATAGTGATTAAAACTCAAACAAAATGTCTAGAAATTGTTACAAAGTTAATGCCAAAAAAAAATACAAATAACTTTTATTAATTCGGTATTCACCCTTGAATGTTTAATATTTTGTGAAATACAATTTTTTTTTTTTAAATATTTTTGTTAACATATTTTCCTTTCAATGAAGTTATTATAATAATTAAATTCGTATTAAAACGATTTTTTAACTTTTTAGTAACTTCGCAGACCTCCAAAGCGAACAATGATGTGTATTATAACATAATAAAACATTTAAAGGCCCATTAAAATGTAATTCATGTAAGTACAGAACAAAAACTGGTATAAAATTCATTTTAGTAAACAAGATGGAAATCACAGGAGAAAAACAAAACCAGAAATAACCATCTGTTCAAATAAAAGCTGTAACAAATGACTTTATATAATTTAAAAAAAAAACCATAGATTTCGTAAACAAACACAATGTAATCCGTCTTCCAGGGTGTAATAAACCCGAAAGTAGTTTGTAAAAAAATAATAGTAAACAGTACCGTCAGCAATAAAACAAATTTCAATTAAAAAATAAAAACAATATTAGAAAGCAGGGGACTCACTCCTGACATTGACGATATATATACCATAGATTTAGTTTTAATTGCGCCAGTCTGACGATGCTTGTGATAGGGTGAAACTGGTCCATTCGAAAATAAAATTACAGAGGTTTTACCAAAAAAAAATCATTTTAAAATGGAACTCCACCATGAATTGATAGTTTCAAAATTATAAATAATTAAATACGTATTTTTATGAAAAAGTTAAATTATTAACAAAACGTTGTTATCAAGCAGAAACATAAACAACAAATTCCAATTAATTGTTTTTATGTTTAGTTCGTAGAACTCCATTAATTCTTTAAAAAAATTAATGTAAATCAAATTTAATAAGTTCTGCAAGTATTTTTAGGTTTTTTATTATTGTGACAGCTGTTTCTGCGTTTAAGGCCATTTTCGAACTTCTGTTCAAATATTTTCGTTGGGGCATTTTAGATTAAAAAAAAAAACGTGAACCCCTTTTGAGAAATACAGTTATTATCAATCGAATGTTAAAGAGAGTTGAATCGTTGTTAAAAAAACTTGCAAATACGGCTAAAAATGTTTATATATATAAACATATATCAGGAAAAATTATAAACTTTAAAACATTCCCCGAAAGCACGATTCCTGGATAAATAGTGCATTATTGACAAGAATAAGGTTTAAAAAGAATGGTCAATAACGTTACAATTTCATACACTTTTATAATGAAATGTTTTATAATGCAACAAAACTATTCACATCTGAATGAAAATATGGCACATTGTTTCTTACTATGTGGGTCTCGGGGTCAAGTCGCCCGGAAAAGCTTTTCAGTTTTTAATGAACGAAAGCTTTGAAGATGGCGTCAGAGAAGCTGCACTTGAAATGCACGGACGGAATGTCAAGCACTAACTAAAGCTCTGTACAAGTTTATGGATAGCATCTTTGTTAGGAATATTGCAATCTAAATTTGTTAAATGGAACTCTTTTGAAGGAGAATTCATTACACGTAACGATTAACAATAATAAATTGAATGCTCTGGTTTAGTATTGTTAAATGAAATATAGGACTTTAAAGGAATTGATTTTTGGCGATTTTAGAGGTGCCTTTAACAATTATTTGGGGGCTAACGGTGATTTAAAAAAAAGTTTTGCCCCATTTAATTTGAAAATATAATGAAATATAAGCATTAAAATATGCATTATGGTGGTCTTTAAAATAAAATGAAAATTACCAATTTACGTTGGAAAACCAATTTTCCGTTCATAATTTAAAATATCGACCCGAAAAAACGTTTATTTATAATGTTTTGTTTTCCTAATTTTATATACGTATCTACATAACAAATATGATAATAATAAAAAAAAATACAATAAACCCGTAAATAATTTTCTATGTTACTTCTAAAATTATGATTTTTTTTTTTTAATGGAAATTCATAATTTAAAACGAAAATAAATAAAAGACTTATCATACTTAATAGATATTTACTAAACCTTTAATTTAATTAAAATATATCATTGGGTTGATATTTTGGTCTCAAATACAAAATTAAGTTATGCATGAAACAGGCTGCGCAGCCGTTCCTCTTAAGGTGAACACATTTTTTTATCGATTTTTTTTATATTAACTTATACAGGTGGTCCTGGGTGTTAGTATGTTCAAGATTAACGTACGTACATATCCATCCCTCGCACTGTGGTGCAAAGCATAGATGTCGGCTGGAGAGGTCAAGGACTCTCTCATAACAGCCCTCTCCTGATTCGGCGCACGACCCAGTTAGTGGGTGACAAACCTCACCCCATGAACTCGGCACCCCTGCTAAGTCACCAAACATAGCGAACCACTTGGAGCGACTTATGGCAGAGGTGTCGGTTATCCGATGAATGGTTCCCGGGGCGGCGGTACCCATACCCGCCTCCTAAATTGAAAATTATACTGCCCAGTGTCAAGAAAATACTGTCCCCTGAGGACTTTTCATTATGTATTTTACCATTCGCTTTTATCTTTTCCTGTGTGCTCTTTAGCGAAAGATCTCCCGTGTATGGTACAACGATGTAGGTACTTATAGCAATATTGACTAAATGATGAGCAATTTTATCTCCATGGTTGAAGTATATTTTTGTCTCTGCGTTTTGCTTATATATTTATAATAATCTGTCCAGCATTGCAGATGATGTCCGAATGCTGATTGTCAAATTTTTTTCGAATGCTTCTAATATTTTGTGATATTATATTCAAGGAGTTATTTTCGGTGACAGACAATTTAAAATCTGTTGTATTGGAAAATATATGTTCATTGTTAGATAGTTCAAAATCAATATTTAGTGATGAAGTCATTTGTTAATGGATGAGTGCGCGTTAAATGTATAAGTGGCAGTAAAGATGAAGGTCTCCGTGGATGAGTGGTTAAGATCCTTGGCTATGAATCAGGAGATCGCGAGTTCAAATCCCGGCGTGCGCAAGTACATTTTATTTGATTAAAAAGTGTTATTTCAGAATAAATTCACTTAAACTAATGTGTAGTATATTTGAGTGGTAAATATTAGCCCTGGTAAAAGAACACCATTCAGAATCGAAACGTCATTTTTTTTCATGAATACCGCACTAGAGCCTCAACTGCTCCCAACCGTCTGTGGAAATGTTGTGAGGTTGAAGGTATAAAGGAGGGGAAGGAGAAGGGGATGAGGAAGGTGGGGAAATGCCTGGCTATTCAGATTTGGTCACCAAACACGGCTAAAAGACATTTCAAGCAACGTTTCAATTTTGAATGGTGGTCGTTCATCAGGGCGATACTGAGAGTATCTTCCACTCTGGAACGTGCGCAAATATACTATACATTCTTTTTTAATTATTTAATTGTGAAACTTGAAATGGCTTTAATCATATTTGGTGACCAGATCTAAATAGCCATGTCTTACCCCACCTTTCTTCGTCTCCTCCTCAACACCTCAAAACATGCCATAGCTCCAAACTGTTGGAATCAGCTGGGACTATTGTGTGGTATCACATAAAATAATTTAAAAAGTACGTTTTTGTGATATAAATGAAAAACAAGCGAAAAGGAAAAATGTGCATAAGACATTAAAAAAATGAGAGATATAAGAAAAAATCTGAGATATAAAATGAGAGATATAAGAAAAAATACGAGATTATTATTTTGTTTTATTACATAAAACAGGCAATATGCCCAAAACTTACATAAATGAATGTTTAAAAAGCGTTGAAAATTAACAAGTACAATATACAACAATTATTATCTGGCAAAAATGATACTAAAGCAAATGACAAACAAGTGAAAGATCGAAAACCTATTATAAAGTAGGTATATAAACTAACTCCTTATTGTCACCTCCGCTGATGGAATACTATTTTGGTACTTAATAAATAAGACATAAAATTATAGTTATAAAAGAGAAAGAGAAACCGCATGTGGAAAAGTGATAAAAAAGAGATATGTCACGCAAAACAAGTAGTAAAACAGATGAGAAAAAGGCGTTTTTCACAAGTATGGTTGGTGAATCTGCAGTTTTTCGGATATAGATTTTAATCCCACACAAAGGCCTGTTTTTTTCAAATGCTCTTTTCTTTGAAAGGTATTATAGTAGACGTTTATTGGTAGACGTAAGATGTTCTGAGGTATAGACCGGCGTATGCGGTCCGGGAATATATTGATCGTGTTGTTCTTATCTTCTTTACAACATATTTTGTTGTACTTCTTTACATTGTATAAGAATGCATGCCTTAAATTTATATGTCTAAAGCGCACAATTATTGCTCTTGATTTATCAGGTACTGTTTTTCCTGGAGTACTATTGCAGGTGTCCATGTCGTTATTCGATATGGTAGATTTGATTTATTTCATAATGTTAAAAATAATGTCTCCTAGCATTTTACGTTTTGACACTTGTTATAAGCGGCCATTTAAATTCATCCAGAGCTACCACATTAGTACCTTTCTGAAGCGATTTGCGTGTGACTCTGTTTTTATAAAAAGGAAAATTACGCTTAAAATAAAATAAAAACGGATTTCTCTTAGCCGTTGGTTGGATCTAATTAGTACCCGGCATTTACCCGACCCTTTATGCACTTAACTTGTATATAAATAAGTCTTAGTGTTAAATAAATTAACACTGGCACCAACAAGAATAACAAAAAGGAAAACAGAAAACACACTTAAACGAAAGATCGTAAAAGGTAGGCAGTTATTGTTTTTTACTTTAAATGCAACAAGAAAGTGGGCGTATATTATTTTTCAATAAATTGCAAGTAAACACAACTACAGAAGCAAGTTACACATTTGTTAAACCTGAAATTTCCGTCATTATCAAAAATAGAGAAAATAATGCACTGAGCATGAAAATTAGAAAAAAATGTCCTCAAAACTTAACCGCTGGTAGAAAGTATTTATTTTTCATTATAACAATTATATTTTTTTTATTTTCATTAATTTTAAGAAAGTTTACAAAATATAATACAAAAAAAGTATCGATTAACTACTTTTTACTATTTAATCATTGAAGGAGATAATATTAACAAATCCTAAATGAAACACGAAAATGAAAAAAAAACACAGAAGGTATCAGTCGGAATTAGGAATCGACCCCAGGACCTCTGTCTTACCGGGACAACCGCTCCACCAACTGAACTAATGATACCATTTCACTTTACGCTATCTTCATCAATATCATAGTGGTTTAACGTGGACAGAGATCGTGAGTTCCATTCACAGTTGCGACTGATACATTTTAATTTTCTGTGGTTTTAATCGGTTTATTGTTACATTGAGGATTTGTTAAGATTATCTTCTTCAATGATTACATATTACAATGAGGTTAATGAGCTTCAATAAGTTATCAAAAATAAATTCAATAATTTTTAGTTGTACAACTAGTAGTTTGTCATTCATAACCTTAAAATTAAAATAAAAAAATAAAAAAAATTACAGTAGAAGTCTATATAAAACAAAAACATATTTAACAAACTAAAATCTTTAAAATATAAATATTTCACAATAATCTTACTCAAAAATATTTCTACTTATATTCATACAAAAAAAACACAACTAACGACAATAAATCGTACAGTAAGCTAATTGAAACAATTGTCTTACTTTAACACACTTAACATACCAATTTAAGTATTCTCTAATAAATTAACCTTGGCCCAGCATTAAATATAAAAATATATCCAGCAAAGCACTCTTAAACAGGGAAGAGAAAAAGTGGGCACTTTTTTTCAACCAGTTCACAGAGTGAGTGGCTTTTTCTTCAGGAAACTATCTTTAAAAAAATAAAGCTGGAGGAGTGAGATTCAAACTCGCAGAAATAAATGTACCCGTAAAAGCTGACCCTTTGGAGTTTTACTATTAAACGGGAAAACTTTCTTTGTATAAATGTACTTGATGGGTAAAGAAGAACTCTCAAGGGTGGCTTTGCAGGAATATTTCACTATCAAGAGATTTGAAAGGTCGATAAAATTTTTGCATACCAAAGAGATTTAGAAAAAATGTATTAGAAATGATTGTATAAGAAAACTTAAAATTTTTATGAAGACTTTTTTCTCGTAAGTTTGACGAATGAAATTCTTAAATGCTAATTTTATTTTATTTATTTCCATCCCGGGACTGCAAGGATTTGATTGGACAAGTTTGTCATACAGAGTACTTTAAAATTAAGGTAATAAAAAATAATTTCGTCATCAAAACTCGCTACAAAATACTTCACATTTGAGTAAGTTGATTAAGTCATATAATATTAAATTCAACTTTTCACTGCATGCTGACATATTTTCTGGCATATTCCACTACATTTACGATTACGTGTTTAAAGGGTGTGTTTAATTCTATCAAAAGACAGTTTTGCATAAAATCATTGCAAAGAATTTTCAAACTCAATCTTAAATGCGAAACGTTTATACGAATCACAGTAATTATTGTTTTGAATCAATTTGCGTCTCACTTAATGGAAATGTTTTGGTTTGGTATTATAAGTGACATAATTAATTGTACCTTTTGGGAATCATGATTTCCAATTAAATATTTCTCGGGTAGAGAGAGATTGCCAACCCTTCCCGACTGGATTATGAACATTATTAGTACTATAATATACATACATCATTTTTGTTCAACCTGGAAAGGAAAAGGTCCTCTGAATAAAATTACTAATTAAGTACAAACCTAGTATAAACCGAATACTTATCTCTAGGTTACCTTTGGGGTAAATTTCTAACCACCTTGCCATTTCAGTACAGGATTCTATGCAACCCAGCTTCATTCATATTCATAGGTTATCCCGTACAAGCTATTGTTTTATTCCGAAACAAACTGAAATCACGATTTCGAATAATTTGATTGTGCTTCCTCCCCAGAGTGTCCAAGAAATCTTCTTCCATCTACACATCAAAATAAATTTTCCTTACAGTCCTTTAATCCGTTTCATCAGCTCTACATGCAAATAAATAAAATACAGTGGCCTTGGCCTTAACTTCCATTTTTCTACATTGGCTTTGAAAGCATACTGAACCACACTCCAGTTGAATAATACCAATATATGTGAACGTATGATATTTATTTATTTTCTACTAGTTTATGGGGGACACAGGGCCTTAATAAAGTTATAAAGTTGTGAATTCTGCTTGCCATTTTGGTGACATAATTAATTTGACAGCGAAAATAATGCCTTGTGATGACTATTGTTATCTCTACACAAAAATGCAAATAAACTTTCAATTGAAAATATTATTTCATTCCAAAAATCGCAAGGGTTCTCTCCTCACTACTTGAGCGAAGAGAGAGCCCATGTAACATGGGCTCTCTCTGAACCAAAAAACGAAAACGTTTTAAAAAAAATTAAGTGATTTAATAATAATATAATGTAATGAATAATGGTTTAAAATTTTTCCATAAAGATACAACCAGTTTACAACTAATTAATTAATAATGACACCACAAAGTGGATAACAATCGTTTGAAGAAATTATAATTAAATATAATTAATAATCAAATATTTTTGTAATGTAACTATCTCTTGAAGTTATTTTCAAATTAATATTAATAATAAAAATTATTTCAATTTCGAATATAAATTGGTTATTCAATATTTTGTTATATTTTTTTTTAACATTTATGATTAATTACTAATCTACTTTAATTAATTTTTTTTTATGTTTATTATTTGTTTATTCTTACATCATTGTGTTCTATGTTTATCATTTGATATTATTATTTTTTAGTGTTCCGTATGTCCTGGTGAGGAAAGCTTCGCTTTCGAAACATGTTGATATATATATATTAATAAAGTAGTGATTACAAAGTAATTTTTAATTCTTTTATGATTTAATAGTATTTAAAATGTTGTAGAGAAGGTAAAGCGTGCGTATTTTGGGTCGTGTTTTAATGGAAAACCAAGGAAATGTTTTAAAAATTTAGAGATTTGTTCATATTTGCGAAGGTGAAAGATATGTCTTATACATGTAATTTGTAGTCGTTCTGTATATGATACACGTTACTGGCTTTCACTAGATGAACAACAATTTCTCCAAAGCGAAGTCAACCTCAGAAATGGGTAGGCACTAGAACTTATATACATTCAAGTTGGGTACTCGTAAGTTACTATTCTGGCGGGGTGCTTTACATGCTTGTTTCTGTGTACATGTTTAGTTCTTGAGCAGAATAGTACCCCTGCGATACGGTTTATTATACGCTGTAGGCTGCCTCTTACCATTGAAATAGATCTTTGTTAGATTGCCCCCTAAGGCACATTTTATTGCCTGAATTGGCTGACTATGATCTTCGTGGAAGAGCCATTAGACTCTTGAATCTTGGTCTACAAGGCCATTGCTTTAAACTGCGTAGGTTAAAATACCAAACAAAATGAAACGCTTTAGGATATAATCGTGAAAAAAAAATATTGAAAACTTTCATAGTGGTTTAAACTCTGTATTGCACTGATTCGCAGAAAACAGCCAAAATAATCAAAGAAATCCCTTAAACTTGGTACTCAAATTCTCTTTCTCAATCTCTTTTATCCACCGCTTTTTTCAGTCTTGTAACATTTTTCAATAGCTTCGTCCAGATTCCATATGACGACTCGCTCCCTACTAGCAAGTAAGTCAATTAATACTTCAACAATGATGAAAAAGCCCGAATACACCGCCCGAGTTCGTAATCTTTATTTTGCCCTTTTGACAACTATATTATTTATTTGCTAGTTAGGAGCGACTCAGTGCGTCGTATGGCTTTATCTGAATGAAGCGTTTTGATTGAAGATACGTTTTGATTGACTCGGGCAGTTAAAAATCTAGATTTAAATAAAATAAAAAAATACATAACTATAAATTGATGAATACTTTTGTGTTGAACTTGCACGATGCAAATCTGACAATTATTATCGATTGGGCAATTTACATATTATAAAACATTATGTTTGATTAATTAATTTAAAAAATGTACTTTGTATACACCGCTCTATAAATATACATAAACATCTACATGTTTCGACAGCAATACTGTCATCATCAGGAATATATGAATACGTATCAATTATAATTAGTTATTCAAGTGGTGTAAAGAAGTATAAGTTTTATTTAATTCATTAATAATGACGCCACAAAGTGAACACCAATCATTTGAACAAATTGTATTAAATTTGATTTTATTATGATATTTTATGTTTTGCGGAGGGCTCATGTGGGTTTTATATCACCGCAACATTCCTACATTGTATTTTGTATGCGTTACGGGACGTGAAACATAATGAATGAAAGCCTTGACTAGGTAAAACTTAATTGGCTAGCTCGTATCATATTACTTCACATGAGCGTATATCTAACTTAGGTAGAAATACAACGCATAGAATGAAGGTGAAAAATACCTTTTATGAGAGAGAAAAACAAAGTTCTACAATAATGATCTGTCACCTTTAGTTAATAGGGTGTTTGTGGTTGTATTTATTAGAAGAAACGCGTATTTTTTTCTTTTTGCATTTATAAAACATGTTCCTGCTGATGTTTTTATAATATTTGCTCTTATTTAACATGTCTCAATGTTAAAATTATCTGCATGTATAAATTCTAATATTTTTGTGACAGATTGCTCATTCATTTACAGTTCAAGATTTAATATTTTAATATGGGTATACAAAAAATTTTTAAGCTTATTTAAATACTAATTAAATAATAATAAATAATAATAATAATCGGATGATTTTTATAGCGCCGTTTTTGTAAAAAATCACCTCAAGGGCGCTGTACAAATCTTACTTCCTATTCTTACATTATTCCTATATTACATCTATGACTTTTTTTTTTGGACAGGCTATCATTACACATTATTTAAAGACCATATAAAGAGATGCAGTTAAATTATGAAAACTAAATACGGCTTGGTCTTAGTTCTTAAGTTTTCATACATGTTAAATTGAAAAAAAAGAAGCTAACTGTATTTATTCCTTACGATATATTGCAAGACGCTAATACAAATGATAGGAGTTATGTGAAGTTTTGCGGCGGGTGAGGACGGGGGCCGGGGGTAGTGATCCTTTCTTCCAATCTTCTTTGTCTTTGTTGGTGACGCCCCTGGGCGGCGTGACGGGACGCTTGGTGTTGGTCTGCCCGTACGCCAGGTGGCGCTTGTCGGCCGGCTTCAGAATCTGGAAAGAGCACATCAGCGTGTCGTCTATTTCTCGCCCCAGCCGGTGGTATCCTTGTCGGACCGACCGATGCTTTTGGGCTAATTTAGAACAACTTGACAGATTTGGAGTTAAATTTGATTTTTTATTATAAACTTGATTTAAGCCCGAAACGGCCACACTCAAATTATATGATTTTTATAAATGTAACCTATAAATTATTGCAGTTATTTTTCGCTATTTTAACACCGCAAACATTAAGAACTTTCCGATATTTCCCAGATAAACTAGGAGCGACTAAAAAAAGAGCGCCAAATTCTATTGTTTTATAAATTTCTTTCAATAGCACTATTCCTCCTGTCATGCTATGCTGTATCATATACTATCTTGAAAAAGTCGTGGCGACGACTACGGCTGAAATTTTCAGGCACGTATAAGGATATAATAATCAGATATGGTATATATACATACGTTTTGAGATGTTACAAATTTAATTAAATTTACATATATTAGAAAATTAATTGATATCGAAGAACACATGACCAAGCGAACCAATCACTTGAGTCAAATTATTTCAAGAGTCAACATAGCATAGAGTAAAGAGCCGAGTTTTACTCGTATGGTGATTCATCCTCTCCGCCTATACCTCCAGGGAAACGGCGTGATGGTTAGTCAGTAATTTATTTTCAAGGATACATCCTGCGTATGAAACTGCTTTTATTCGAATTGAAGGAGAATTGTTATGGTTTCTCAAAAAGTTTAATAAAAAAATGGTTCTTACAATAAAGCACCGTATCATTGAACGATTACAAAAGGACGGAATACTCGGATGAAGAATTTTGCTTGGGTTTAAAGCAATTACGCGCATGAAAGCTCCCACAAATTCAGCAAACCATTATAATTTGGATGAAACCTTTTCTATTCAGTTGTGGGCTTAGTAGAATTTACTTATCAATTATTTAACTTATACAATTCCATATCCCCAAAAATAATGCTTGTTGTATACAAATATCTACAATCTTAAGAATTGTAAATACTGTTTATTTTATCAATTAATCGTATTTCTTCTGTTAATTGCTATTTATAATTTTTTTTAAATAATGATTAATGTTGTCCGTACTTTTTATTTATTAATTTATTGTTATTTAGAAAAGTTATAACATTGCACTACCCTTACATTCACTTGCATGGGTTAAAAATATAAATACATTATACGTTTCTCGTCACGTGATCCAAAAATTCATGTACATTTTTTTTTCTTTATATGTATTATGTTATGGCATTATGAAGGGCATTATTTCGTTAAAGCTGAATCTTTTAAAATTAAAAATTGTGTAAATATTGAAAAAGAAACCAAAATGTTTATTGAAAAGTCACGAGATGGGATTGATTAAGAAGCTCGATGATCCGGGAGGAACTAAACATTGAATCACTATCACTCTTCATAGAAAAGTTGCAACTGAGGTGGCTTGGGCACGTATTAAGAATGTGAGAAGGTCAAATTTCACTGAAAATTCTAAGTGTTATTCCAGAGGGAATATGTCCAGTGGGCCGCCCCAGAGACAGGTGGGAGAAGTAACTCGGAGAGGTTGGACCTACTATGGACGAATGCCGTAAACGTAGCACAGGAACGGACGCCTGGAGGCGCCTTGTCGATGCGATGCGTTCCTGACCCGAGTAGGATAAGTTGAAGATGTATGTATGTAATAATTATTCTCTAAGATAGTTCGATGGTAGGTAGTAAGAAAAGAGCAATATGAAATGATTTTACATATATGTCAGTAACCTAACGTCTATGGAATAAGTCGTAACGGAATAATGTGCTAGTGTAGGTACGTACATTCAATTGGTAATTGTTTGACGTATTAATTTATACCCGAAATACGTAACATCCGAGTTGAGGGAAATATGGGATGCTCGGGAGAGATATTTGTGAGAAAAATAAAATGATTGAGCTATTATAAAATGGAGGTGGTTAGTTGGAAACGTGTTAAAGACAATAAAATAATGATTAGTTGATTCATCGGGTTGGGTTTCATAGGACCGAAAGATAAACTTTTAATCGATTAATTTTATAGAAGTTGCTCATTTTCGGATACCTACCTCTAGCATAGAAACGTGAGAAGAGCATCATTTGTCATATCCCAAGTGGCATAATTTTTCAATTAGTTATTGTTTTGTGATTATCATTCAATTTTATATTATTTTAAGGTTTTGTATCAGCAAATTGTTTATTGTTATTTTTAACATTTATACTTATTATTGATTTGAGAATATTTATATGTAGATTATTATTTCAAACAAATTTAGTACATTTTCTGTATTTATAATTATTATAATAATGATAATGTTTTATTTTAGAAGGCATGCAGAGGTAGTGCAATGCAATACGTTCCTCAAGTTACTATAATAATATTTACGAAGAAATTACAATACATGAAAAAGAAGATGAAAATAAAATAAAATAATATTAAAAAAATATATATTAATTAATACAAAATAAAAAATGTTTATGGTGGATATTTGACGGTCTCTCGTCTCCAGGGGAGTTTATCCAGGCAGCCGTGGTAGAAATGATGATATTCTTGGATCCATGCGGTGGCGGAGAAGTGCCCTGAAAGAGTCCACTCGTCCCTCCAGAAACATCATCGAACCGCAGAAGTATCTGAGATGCAGTATTATAATCTACCCACACTTCTAATGTGTACATGGATGTGCAGAATGTGTTGAACGGTATTTTTTTGGCCTTGTCCTTCAGGTCGTCCGTGATAATATGTCCCAAGTATTTAATGCTACTAACAAAATCCACTTTCATTCAATCAAGCCATACTGGGGGTGTTTACATGAGTTCGTTTTTACACTTTAAAAACATAAAGATTGATTTTGACGTATTATATAGGAAGTGGTTCTTCAAAAATTTAATAAAGAAGATTTATTTGATCAAACATTTGAATATCCGCATTTTTTCCCTTTGCATCATACCAAAATCAAATCAATTTTATTTCTTTTATTAATATTACGAAAAACAGTTATGTGGTCATAGTTTTATCGGTTTCATAAAGAGGAATGAACTAAAATTTGTGTTTTCCTCATACTTTATTTAATGTTATTAGTTAAATCGGTGTATTTACGAAAACATTTTGTTGATATTATTTGTCTTTTAAGAATTATTAGCCTGCTATGTTAATTAAATAAATTTTTGACTAAATTCGATTTGCTAAGGTTGAAAAATTAATAAATAAGTTTTTAGATTTTCTTTCACGGCATGGCCACACCCTAGCTAAAATTTCTGTCTACGTAATATTTATCTTAATATCTAAATGAATTATTTCGTAGATAAGTACGTCACAAATACAATAGGTCACGTTTCGGAAACGACCGAAATTGATGAATAAGATTAAGTAATCCATTCCTTTGTAGTATCCTGGAGGGCTATTCTGGTTCTTTTTAAGGAAAATTCCTTAGACTTAAAGACTTTTTGCTTAACTGCTGAATTCCGGAGAGATTTAGCAAATATAATCCTAAACAGGTTGTTAAGAGATTATTTATAAATTGATGAAATATCTGTCACACGAGGTTTTGAATTGACCCCCTTTAAAACAATTACAAAATGCATTTTAATCAATTTTATTTTTATTTTTAAATAACATAAATATGCCCTTGAACGAATAATTTCGCTTTGTAAAAAGGTACTTACCTCAGTAGATAGTAATAACCATTTTATTCTGTCAGTAATTCTAAAAGTGACATTTGCCGCCGTGGTATATCCATGCCGCCGCCCGCCGTTGTTTATTGTTTGTACTTGTTATATTCTTTACTGATAATTAACATTGTATGTTATTTGTTAACTTATAATGAATATCGTCAACTTGTAATTAACATTGTAAACTTGTAATAAAAACTGTTAACTTATAATTACCATTGTTTTATTATAATTAACATTGTTAACTTATAATTAACATTGTTCTTTTATAATTAACATTGTTAACTTATAATTAACATTGTTCTTTTGTAATTAACATTGTTAACTTATAATTAACATTTTAAACTGACAATGAACATTATTAACTTATAATTAACATTATTATCATAAAATAAACATAGTTTTTTTACATTGGTAACTTACTTAATATAGAGTTTGTCTCTTGTTAAAACAACGCAAATATCGATATTTTTAATGAATGACAGCTAATAGCTGTCATCCAAGGGAACTAGAACCGCAGTTAAGTAAGAAGTTTTTAAGCTTAAGAAAAGGGATAAAGAAGTTTCCTTTAGAAGAACCAGAATAGCCCTCCAGATTACAATCATTGAGTTATATAACATCAGAACACAGCACTGCTTGTTTGAGTTGTGAGGAAGTTTTGTGACGGTTTCCGGAGAAAGGCATACAATTATTATGGTTAAAGCTCTGTAGAGGATGAGGTGAAGTTATGAAATTACATAATACAGATTCCTAACGTACCATTAAACTATTTCTACTACAGCATTGATCGCCGCACATCTCGGCCATGGCACACACCTTGATAATAATAAGGCGACTAATGTACTGTGATCTAATCATTGTTTTTCCTACTCTTGACATGACCTGACTCAAATATTAGATTGAATTAATAATGACGTGTCTTTTTGGGACGTTCCTGACATATTCTTATATCTGTGTGTGTGTCACATGATTTCCAGAGACTCATTTCTCCTCCAAAAACATCCAACAGTCAATATCTTCTTCTGGTTTATTTCATTTACATCGGCCATAATAATATGTGAGTACCGCACACGAGTCCCAATCGTCTGAAGCAAGTAAAACTACGGCAACTCCAATCGGGGTATGTTGTGAGGCTGAATTTAGTGGGAAGGGCAAGGACATGGGAAAGAGGAAGATGGAAAAATACCTGGCTATTCACTTCTGCTCACCAAACACGAATATAGCCATTTCAAGCAACTTTCACCAGGGCGATACTAACAGTATCCATCACTCTGGAACGTGCCACAAATATACTGTATATTATTTTGAATGAATAAATTAAGAAAAAAATACAAATTAATCAAATGAAATTTACTTGAACACACTAGAGTTTGAATCCGCCACCTTCGGATTCGTAGCCGGGGATCGTAACCACTCAACGACGAAGGTAGGGGGTATAAAACTGTTATTGCATCTCCTCATTCGTGAGTCGATCGTACATTAATAAACTTGTATATTGTTATTTGTTGCAACAAATTTGGAAGCCATACATTTAACTTGTAATTTTATTCAAACGAATAATAAGAACATATACGATGTTACAATAATAAAAGTGCTTTTTAAAAATTCGCAGAATATATCTTAGTGAATAATCACGTCCTGTTTGATATCAGGGGCCTCAACCCTTACATATAGAAAGAAAGGGCCCTTGAGGTGATTTTCCTTTGAAAACCGCGCTATAGAATGATCCAATTATTATTATTATTAGATTTAATTTTACTTGAACAATTGGAAATTAATAAACGAAAGAATGATCCTAATATAACATTAATTAATAAAGAAAGTAAAATTATTTATTCACCACTTTTCAGTACGATCACACTTCCAAAACAATATAACACATTCAAATAAATCAATTAAGAAAACATTGTCATTTAAACATAGAAAAAAAAACACATTATAAATGTAAAAACCACACGGAATAGAGAAGTTTAATTATTTCCTAACTAAATCGGTTTTACCGATGATAAATAATTATTTTATAAACCCACCCAAATTATAATATGATGGGAGTAAATAAAATCATATAAATAAGTCGTCGCAATGTGGATTAATCCCAGTTTGAAAATGGCCTTTAACGCCGAAACAGCTGTAATAATAATAAAAACCAAAAACTTGCAGAACTTAATTTTATTTACATTAAAATAAATAAATAAATAAGTGGAGTTCTACGAATTGATATCGATAAAAAATGAGTGTATGACGCAATTTTTTTTTTAATAAAGATACAAACTTGCCCAGGTTACGAACAACCTGAAAATATATTAAAATCTCCTACTACCATCACAGTACGCGGAAGATATTGCTTGTGTCGTGATGGAGGACTTAGCCAGCTGAAGAATTGAACTCACGACCCCTGGTTACAACCCATACGTGATACTAACTCAGCCACCGATATATAAGTTCCTTGATTTACCGTGTTTTCACTATATTTTAAGATTGCTGCGTACTAAAGAAATCTTGGCATTTTACCATGAGGATATGAAAAATAATAACGGATTATCTTACCATACGAACACAACCTTTAAATTATTATTGCTTTCCGCTTCAGCCTTGTTAGAAAGTTAGATATTATTTTCCTTAGAAAGTTGTTGGCTCACGCGGTCTTGTAAATAACGTTAGGTGAACTGCGGAACCAACAAATGAATATTCAATTTTGCCAAAGTTATGATTGCTTACAGGAAAGTTAGGCTCCGAGATTTAATAAAAATTCTTTCGAAGTCATCGCAAAAGCAATCAGTTTTGCATTTACTAGATTAAGGTTCAAGTAAATAATTTGGCTAAACAAAATATCCAATCGGGTCGTATTTATGATTAAGTAAAAAAAAAACTATGAAACGGTTAAATTGAAAACGGAGAAAGGTACAGGTACTAAAGAGAAAAGAAACTCTTTTTTTCTTTAACGCCCTGCCATGTTCTTGCTTACCATTAGGATGGAAACGTTCCTCTTTAGCACATTAATGAAAGCGATACGCATATTTAACTCCTATTTTAAATTAAGCATTTTTCTCCTATCTTTGATAATCTTTTTGGTTTGCTGTAATAAATATTGCGATCAGACATAGTAAACAGATTTATTGCATAAATTGATAAAAAAATATGTACAATTTAGTCGCTTGTGGTGTCTGAGAAGCGATCTGTAAATTTCACCCAAGAGACCGGTCAGTGGCTGAGTTGGCATCGCGTTAGGGTTTCAGCCAGGCTAAGTCTTCAAGTACGACACAAGCAACATCTTACGCTTTCTGTGATGGTAGTAGGAAATGTTCGAATATTGTCAGGTTATTCATAACCAAGGAATATTTATCTTTCTTTAAAAAAAAAAGAAAATAAGACCCTACCATATAATGAGACATATAAGATTAATGGTTCAAAAAAAAATAATAAACTTACCAACGGGAAAACGGCGCAGCCTACTACTATGAAGACAAACGAATTACTGAGGAAATACGTAACTCAAGGAAAGCATATCTTGAAGAAAGCTATTGTGAAGGGTCGGCACGTCAGTGAAAAATTAATGTGAAGTTGGACAGAATTAATTTTACGTGGAATTGTTATTAATTAACAGTTTAGAAAATCAATATTTGCTCCAGTGAAATCAATAAACTTAAAAATATGTTGATTCTAATGCTGCGAATTCGTTTCCAATGTGATACATAAAGTTAGCCTGATAATTAACTTAGCAAACAAATAAATTATCAAATGATCAAAAATATAATTTATAAGCGCCTTAAAGGTTATATTTTTTACAGCGCTATAAAATTGTTCAGTAATGATACTCTGAATGGTATTAATATATATTAAATGAACTATAGAATTATAGAACTGCTTTATACGAAACAAATTGCATTAATCTATTTTATTACGTCCCGTGTTTTTTTTTGTTTTTAATAAAATAACACAGGTAAATATGAATAAATCTAGAACATACTTAAACATTCACGAATAAATAAGGCTAAGTGTATTTCCCTGTAAAGTTACGGATCTTGAATACAGCCTCCTTTCATCTGTGAAGGCTTACCAAGGCGGATGTGGTACCAGCCTCGCAAATAATAATAACTTATAAAGCTAAGGCATATTATCATAAAGAGCTTCCGGGAGAATAATGCATTAGCCCTCACAATCTTAGTCTACTGGCAATAAGTTGGCCTTAAGGCTTTAACAAAGTCCCAACGCGTAAGTATGTATATTTGAAAAGCGAAAATAAGATATGTGGAAATTTAATATTCATTCATTTATTCAATCGATTGGTTTTCATTTTGTGGCGTCATTATTAATAAATGAATTAAATAATATACTTTTCATTCACCACTTTATTAATAAAAAGATATCGACATGTTTCGAAAACAAATTAAAACACAATAAACAAATTACAAACACAAACAAAACATTATCATATTGGGTTAGTAATAAATTAAAAATGTTAATAATATAAAACATTGAATAATAAATTTATATTAGAAATACAAAAAATAAATTGTTATTAATATTAATATTAAAATAAATTCAAGAGATTTCAAAGCTTTTTAATAAATAATCAATAAAAAAAATGTATTTCATCTTTCTTTGAATTTGAATTTGTTTTTATTAGATAATGGTAAACTTTGGAAGAAATATGTACTAATCTCGTTTCTAAATATTCCGCAATCAAACGGAAGTATCAATGAAATCAGTTTTAAAAAATTCAATTGTCGAATAATAAATCCTGCAAACGTAAACGTCAACGTAACAGGAATAACGGCCAACTAAATCTCAAAATGTACTCTTCCATATCGAGTGATTCAACACACACATTATTGGAAATGTTTGACGCTGTTTTCGTTAGTGGCGGTTTGCGATGTAACTTTTATCCAGATTGGAAAAAAGATATGTTTTTTTTAAGGTGATAACCATACAGAAGTCTCAATTGCTCGAGGCGAATGTGTCAGTGATATGTACAATAGAGAAATAGATAATCCTTTGATGTAAAAGCATTGTTGACGGAAAATAATATAATAAGTAAAAGAGCGGTTAGTTTCAGGGTTGAGAAAGGGGTCGGATTATTGATTCCTCCACTAGCTAAGTTTTCCATCATTGCAGAAGTAACTTATTATGCTTTTTATGATGGCAGTAGGAGTATTGGTGGTACTAGAGGAAAATGCTCACGATACCGTGCTAGGGGCACAAATATAGCATAATTTATAATAAATATGTATTTTGTACATTCCTGATGAGGAAAGCATCGCTTTCGAAACATGTTGATTTGTATATGTTAATAAAGTTATTACAAAGTAATTTTTAATTCATTTACAAATATATCACTTCTGGAAAAGCTTGGCATCTACAATAGGGTATCAACTGTCTGCCTATAGGGGATCCTCAGATTGTTTGGACAAGTTGCTCGCCAAACCGATAACTTCAACCTGGAGAAGCTCATGGTCACTGGTAAAGTGGAAGGCAGGAGAAGGTTACTGATGCGTTGGAGTGACCAAATTTCGCAGGTGTCCGCAGCGCACAATCGTGAGGAGTGGAGGAGCATTGTACGCGAGGGAGATTGGAGTGGGGTCACGATCAGGAAATGACTCAAGAAGTGGTTTTGGAACTGCCTTGGAGATTGAGTGATTGTTTTTCTTTTGAAAAATAAAAAAAAGAGAGATTATAAAACAAAACATAAAACAGAGAATGATTAAAAAACTTTGCTTATTCAGTCTGGTCACAAAATGTAAGAGACATTTCAAACTTGGTTTACTGTCCCACTCAACCCAACGCTGACATTTATGAACGCTGCATGTAACATTCTCATTTAATCAGTGAATATGAATATTATTAGCAACTCGACAAAATACGAAATAGACGAATAGACGGAAAATAAAATGCTAACGGTGGCGACCGGGAATTTTTTTCTGTGTATTCGTCTATTCCACATTTTCATTCATAGTTGTTAATATTCATCTTTTTCACGTGAGCTGCTCCTAACGAGCAAGTAGTTAATAAATATTTGAACATTGGTTGGAAGGCCCGAGTACACTATTATAGCCACAATTGATTTCATAAACGTAATTTTTCCTTTTTACTGAGGAATGGAACTGGCAGAGGAAGGACAAAAGAAGACTGAATGCTGTAGAAATGGGATCTCTGACATAAATGTGTGGTAAAACTATGTACAAGCATGATCGTGTGAATAATGTTGAGATTCGCAAAGAATGCAAGACTGATGTAAGCGAAATGAGTGAGATTAAAAAGGGACGCTTAGATGGTTTGGGCATGTAGAGTGAATGAACAAAGAAATGAGGAGAATATATGACGCGAATGTGAATGGAAGAAGAAGTCGGAGATGCTCTAGTACGACATGGTACGGTCAAGTGAATCAAATACCCGAGTCAGGCCATGTCAGAAGTGAGGTTTATTTTATTTTTTTTATTGGACACTTCACAAGAGTATCCCTGTGTGTACAAGCACGTATAGGGTAACACTATCGAAACCTGGTTGGTCAACGTTGTGAGTCGGGTTAAGCAGGGGGCTGTAGGAAGGAATTTGTTAATGCTGGATTTGAAGAGGCCCGGATTAAATGTGGGAGGAAAGATAGATGCCAGTAGCTCGTTCTACATACGAGCCGATTTACACAAAAACGACTCGGCGAAACGACCCGTTCGCATCAAACCGACATCAGCTAGCTCCTTCTAGTAGGCTCCAATGAACTATCTCTAGGACAGACCCAGTATATGCGCATTGCGTCAGAGGTGGCAGTGGGTCTGTTAACAACGGATTGTCAATCAGACAAACCACCCTCCTTTGCACAGAATCAAGCAGGTTTATCAAGTATTTGGGAGCTCCAGCCAAGAGGTGAATTCCAAATTCAATTGTTTGACGTACTTGAGATTTGTATAGGATTACCAGTTGATCACTATTGAAGAATCTGCAATAACAGAAGATAATGAATGAGACTATACATGAATGTGAATGAATCAAGAAGTGTATGCGAATATCGAGTTGTTTGGCGTGCCGTCCTATCTGCCTATCCCTGCGGAGAAACGGCATGATGGTTAGTTAGTTAGTTATGGTTTATTTATCTATTTGCTAGTTGGGAGTGACTTGGGTACTTTATATGGCCCGTCAGCACGAAGCTATTCATTAAATATTACGATGAGGTTTATAAACTTCATTAATTGAATCCCAATAAATTGTATTCTTAATTAATCTTGATTCAAAAACAAATATCCAAAGGCAATCATTTAAAGACAAACATCAAAGACAATAATTGAATTGCTCCTTATATCCTCTTAAATCCTACTTCCATCATTACAAGCCATAAAAGCTTTTTGTGAAATGACAGAGGACTTAATTAGCAGAGAAATAATCCATGACATCTTCGTGGGAACTAGAAGCATCTATCCATTCGGTCACTAATCAGTAAATTTGATTTTGGATGGGAAAACTTTTATTGCACTATAAGACAGATATTGAAAATTAAACGTATAATTTTTGTTAATGCTGAAAACTTATTTGTATAAAAATAAGGCTTATCATATAAAAAAATAAAAAAAATTATATCAGTGCCATACAAGAGCCTCAACTGCTCCCAAACGTCTGAAGCCAGTGAGGCTATGGCATCACCAATTGGGGTATATTGTGAGACTGAATGTCATAGGGAGGGAAAGGGGATAGGAAAGAGGAATGTGGGAAAGTACCCGATTTTCAGATCTGGTCACCAAAACAACGTTTCGATTCTGAATGGTGGTCTTTCACGAGGGCGATACTAAAAGTAGCTATCACTATGGAACGTGCCGCAAATACTATTTTAAATAAATTGTGAAACAACACATTTTCATCAAATGAAATTCTCATGCGAATGTAGCGATTTGGATCTGCGACCTCTGGATTCGCAGCCGAGGATCGTAACAAGCGTATTAGAATAGACTAATCATATCTTCATTTCATCAAACGAACGCATCAGTGCTGAAGCAAGTGTCTCCCGATGCCGTCGGCTGGCTGAATATCTCCAGAATCCCGCTATGACATCCACCAACTCTCCTTTACCATACCAAGAAGAAGATCAAAAAAGCAATTAGAATAATTGAACAAAATCGTTCTGCTTCAATGACAAAGAAAATCCATGAAATTGTTTCAGATATACCAATTCTCTTGTTAAAATTAAAATAGCCCACGGCTGCTTGTTTCCAGCTAGCTTACCCGGGTATTGGTTCCATTATAAATTTACAAACCATCCAATCCTACCTGAGGGCGATAAAAGCTTACAGCCTAGCTTTGACTATTGTAAACGAGGTTTGTTAAGAACCCAATTTCAGTTGTAAACGCAACGTAATAAAGCATGTTCTAGTCAAATTTTCTATTTTAGAGAAAATACATAATTTGTAATGGTTTTATAATAAATTGGACCCTCTTTGTCTAAAATATCCATTATAATTTTCAAGTACATTTTCTACAGACGCCAACAATTTGAATGCCTCTATTTTCGGTATCAAAATCTTTATGTTTACCACACACATGCTACGAACGGCCGTCGAGCTGCATACTACGTTGTTTACTATCTTCCCTGCCAAGTCACTGGTTTCACGAGTTGTTCTCAGTGCATTGTCCTCCGTTGAACGACGTCACAGAGAACAATGAATGCAAGTTGATCTTGGCTTACATATACATATATTATGACATTGATAAACAGATATATATGAACATAGAATATATTCTCAATAGAGTAGGTTTTACTAACTAGTATAAACGATTGTAATTATTTGTTTTTTCAAATGAAACAATAACTGTGTTCACATCGCTTTTAGTGATGTAGCTTCTTCAGGGCAACATGATACTGGAAAATGAGTAATTGTATGTCTTTGAAAGAAGTAAAAAGCAATAGGAAAAATGGAGAGAAAACATAATAAGAATTTTTTAAATGTGTAGAGCAAAGATGCTGTTAATATCGTTCATCTGAAAAACCATACAATTAATAGAGAGCAGATTGAAATAGCCGTAGTTCTGTTCGGTAACCATATTTGAATAGCTGATTGAATCTGGGTATAATAAACCCTCCCATATTCCCTTTCTATCTCCGAATTTTGATGCATTCACCTCATAGTGTTATCAATATTATGGTCCCAAAAATCCTACTGGCTTCGAGCGATAAAATTTAGCCTTCTGTTATCAAAATATTAAAAAACGTTTTCTTTGAAGCAGACATTCCAAGTCAAGATTTTTTTTAATGTCAGCAGTCTAAAAGTATTGATATCTTTTTTGGCGAATATTATAGTCTATGTGACACGATGAATGCATGGAAGGTCAAACATTTCCCAATGACTTCCTTGCACAAGTAAGAATGGGTCACAGTCATCTACAGATCCAATAAACTGATGACGTAAAGAACTACTGGCTTCAATTCATGAAATCTGCAAATATATTATATGTTTTAATTTTTAATTTGTAGAACTGTATTTGTTTTTTTTTTTTAATTTAATATAAATCAAATTTAATGATGTTGTTATTAAGTTAAAATGTGATAACGCCGACTGCAACGCTATCTATATAGGGTAAACGGGAAGGGCTTTCTTAACTAGATTCAAAGAATATATACGATGTTATAAAAATAAAGCACTTCTTCAAAATTCGCAGAATATCTCTTTGTAAGTAATCACGTCCCGCTTGACAACAACAAACCTAAACCATTACACATCGAAATGAAGGGTCTTAGATTAAATTTACTTGAACAATTAGATATTAATAAACGAACGAATGATCCTTATATTACATTAATTAATAAAATAAGAAAAATTACATATTTACCGCTTCTCAGTATGTTCACATTATCAAAACAATATAACATATTGAAATAAGTCAATTAACAAAACACTATCAGTTAAATACGCGGAATCATATTATAAATGTGAAAACCTCACAAAATTCAGATTTTTATTTGTTTTCTAACTAAATCGATTTTACCTAAAAACATTATTTTTTTTAAAACACGTCCAAATTAGAATGGGATGGGAGTAAACAAAATCATAAAAATAAGTGCGGTCACAATGCGGATTAACCGCAGTTCAAAAATTGCCATAAACACCGAAACAGCCGTCACAATAATAAAAAAAAAACTGAAAAATGCATGTATTTGTATTTGATTTACATTGAATAATAAAAAAAAAAAAAAAAAAAACAAAACAAAAAGTATTTACTTTATATTCAGAACTGATGCCAGAGAGCCGATAAAAATGAAATTTCAAAGAATGGTTTCTAGATTTTACTTATTGTTAGTAGACAATAGATTTTTATCAGCCGAGTATTATGATTTATTTCGGTTTACCACGAAATTTCATATTAAAGTAGGCGATTGTTGAATTCTTTATGTAAATAATAAAGAAACGATTTGGCCGATTAGTAACCGAGTTGACAAATGATTTGGATTCCCACCAGGTGTCGTGGGTTCAATTCCTCCAACAGCTAAGTTCCCCATCATTGCACAAATAATATTTTAAACTTAAAATGATCTCAGCTGAAGTTTTAAAATTATTGTCAGGTTATTCGCAACAATGAATTATTTGTCTTCTATATATATATAAAATCAATGTAAGTTTGTTTGTTTGTCCTCGATGTTCTCGAAAAACACTCTGCCGGTTTCGCTGAAAACAGCCCAGTTTGTTTTTATTAGTGCAGGGAAGGTTTAGAAAGTTTGAATGAAATCTAATAAGTAAAACTATTGCTATAACGTTTTAAAATTAGAATGAAAAACATTGAGCCCGCCATGTTTTATTTAGGATATCCCATAGATACAACACTCGGTTAGCCATAGATTGCATATTCAAAAGAAGAAAGTTTTTTTTGGGTAGAATATTTTCAAAATGGAAAACACGAGTAGGTACCTACTAAAGAAACATATAGGTACCTACTCGATAGTTACTTTCGCTGTAAAATCAATTGTGGCACCCTAATGACAAGCAAGAATTCACAACTTCGTAACTATATTCCATAAAAAAAAATCCCGACCAATGCCGGGTACACATCAGCTAGTTCTTTGCAAAAAGAAAAACAAAACAGAAATCTAGACAATGGAGTTTCAAAATCGAATTAAGTTTCCACATACACGAATAAATAAGATTATGTAAAATGACTTGATGTTTCTTTTCGATTATTTCCTTCAGAACGTGAGAGTCACGATCAGACGATACACATAAAACATAAAAAAAGCTTCCACTGCCATCAGAGACATACTGACGCATTACATTAAAATGAAGAAGTCGTAAACACGTCAACCGAGCACTTCACTGTCTTCTGCGATCCGGGTGAATGGTGAGATTTATTATTTTCATTTCCTTTCCAAAAACCCCATTACATACTCGTGGAGAATCTTCATGATTGTATGAGATCCCCATAAATAATTCTACGTGAAAAGTGAGCTTTCTTGAAAGGATTGTAATGTGCCTTGCGAAGGTAGCTGTATGTTTTTACACTGTGGTAAGCAGATAACCTTCATAAAATTAGTTCCACTGCCTAAATTAAAAATAGTTCCAAATGAGTTAAAAAATACTCTGTAATCATCACTTTATTAATATATACATATCAATATGTTTCGGAAGCGATGTTTTCCTCATCAGGAATATACAGAGTACTTAATAATAATAACGTATAGTATATACATACGATTAACATAGGAATCCGAAGGTCGCGGGTTCAAATGGAATGTTCAAGTGCACAAGGAATTTTTATTTTTTATAAAATAAAACAATAACTTTGTTTTACATCACTTTTATTTATACTTTAGCCGACCGGGTTTCGCTACTACCGTAGCTTCTTCAGGGCAGTATACAACTGAGTAATTAATTTAATTAATTTGTGTTGTTACACAATTAATTAATTTAAAAATAATATATAGTATATTTGCGCACGTTCCAGAGTGTAAGATACGCCAGTATCTCAGTATCGCCCTGGTGAAAGAGCACCATTTAGAATTGAAACGTTGCTTGAAATGGCTTTTAGCCGTGTTTGGTGACCAGATCTGAATAGCCAGGTATTTCCCCTTTTCCCCACCTTCCTCTCCCCCTTCTCCTTCCCCTCCCCAATACCTTCAGCCTCACAACATTCCCGAATTGGGAATGCCATAGTCTCACTGGCTCCGGACGGTTGGGAGCAGTTTGGGACTCTTGTGCGGTATTCATATAAAAAAGCACACAATAATGTAAGAATAGACGAATTATAAAAATAAACAAACATGGATTATAGAAGGTAATATTAAAAATAAATGTTCATAAAAAAAAATTATAAAACACTGAGTAAAAATTTATATTAAAAATTAAAAAAATAAATTATTTTGCTATATGATTATTAATTATATTTAATAGAATATTAACACTTTTTCTGATTTCTGACATCTAAAATTTTAATTTCTTCTAATTGTAAACCGGTTGTATTACTAAGTAAAAATTAAAAAAAAATTATACACATATTTATATTAATAAAGATGTGATTAGATTATTCTTAATTCATTTATTAATAGTGATAAAAATACCAATCTTTTGAAGAAATTATAAAAATAGTTCAAATAATTATTTAATATAATTACTTAAGGCAAGTTTTTTTACTGTATTTTTGTGTACTTTTCTTTCGGAGAAATCCAGCGTTTTTTTTTAAATAAATAAAAGTTTGCAATCAAATTTTATAATTACTTCAAAGGATGAATGTTTTTCAAACATATCTCTTTTCCGAGCAATCAGTCGTGAAAAAATAGTAACATTCGTATTAATTTCTTATAAAAATCACTTATTTTTAAATATCGGCATCATCTGAGATAACAAACTATTGTTCTTTTTTACAATAATGGGAGTATATACACAATTTTTTTTAAATTTCCATTGGCTCTTTTAAAAACGACCGAATTATAGTTGTGGTCGGAAAGCCGTAATACATTTTAACTTATGCTACCATAGTTAACAGTTCGAAAGCATTTTTTTTGATAAACAAATTATCTGATATAAGGAACCTAAAGGTCCGTCTAATTATCAATCTCATTTGAGCAATTCTTTGAATCCGATATTTTTTAATAAAATTTACAAACGCGTATTCGATATAATGAGTACTTTTATTCTTAACAGCGTGATATAAACGCTGTAGGAAAGTTTCGAAGCTCAATTAATTCTTAAATTTAATTTTATAACTTCTTCTTTTAACTACTGTTCAAAATGTTACACTGAAACCTTTACTTGGAACAAGTTTATTAAAATTTGTATAAATACAAAAATATAATTTCTCTCTTCACATTTTATATTACAAGCAATGATATACTATCATGAAAGGAATTTATTTTAATGGTCTTGTCCAATTATATCAGACAAAAGATTTTCCCTTTCAAGTAATAAAGCTCAATTTAATCTATTGTCGCTTATAGAATTATTATTATTGCATTAGCTGTTCGCTCCGTGAATAATACATAAAAAATAAATCCATATTTTCGTACTCGAACGACAAACCAGGCATAAAAATCCGGCTGACATGATTAGATTTTCATTGTGAAGGAAAACATGTTTTTTGTGAAAAAATTGGTGGGTTTTTTTCCTTTTTTTATATAAACTCTATATAAGCTCTTCGTTAGGAGCGATAATATTAATGAGGACAAATGAAATTACTTTTTAAGTATCCATACGTTGTTATGAAATTGTTGTGTAACCTCGCTCGTATATAAAATTTTGGTTGTTAAAAAAAAAAAATTAAATACATTCAATTTTAACCTCGTTTTCTTTTAAGATCTTATTGAAGATTTTTTTCATTTTTTTATATTAATACCCCACAAAGTCCCAACTGCTCCCAACCATCTACAGCCAGTGAGACTATGGTATCCCCAATTGGGAAATGTTGTGATGCTGAAGGTATTGGGGAGGTGAAGGAGAAGGGGAAGAGGAAGTTGGGGAAAATACCTGGCTATTCAGAACTGGTCACCAAACAAGGCTAAAAGCCATTTCAAGCAACGCTTCAATTCTGCATGGTGATCTTTCACCAGGGCGATACTGAGAGTATCTTTAACTCTGGAACGTGCGCAAAGATTTCTATTATACATTATTTTTAATTAAATTAATTGTGAAACAGCACAAATTAATTAAATAAATTTGACTTGCTCACGCCGGGATTTGAACCCGCGACCTTCGGATTCGTAGTCGAGAGTCTTTCCCCTCGACCATGGAGGCCGTCAAAAGAAGATAAAGTAAAGAAATCTTAAATATTTTCCTCAATTATTTCCCATATTTTTGACTGCAATAGTGTCTCGGATAAACCAATCTAATTTTTTTAAGCAATCTATTTTACAGGTGAAAATATAATAAAAACAGTAATTATTGAATGGAACACTAGTATATATTGATTAACTTGGCGGGTTTGCGATAAGCCGACGTAGCTCAACGGTAGAGCATCTAACCGGACATTAGAAGATGCGGGTTCGAGTCCTGCCGGCGACATTTATCTTTGCTCGGAAGGTTTTTTCAATTTGGATGAGTGTTTTAGATTAATAATTATTGTTTATAAAAATAATAATTGTTACCCTTTGCGCTATGCACAAAAATCTTGTCTTAAGGTTTTAAGAACTTTAGTTTATCAATTAATAAATCTAATTTTTGTTTATATGTGATGTCTATTGACTTTTTCTGTATCTGTCAATAACTTAGTTAAGTTAATAATCCCATTGTTATACTTAATCATTAAATTTAATATTCGCAAATCTAAAACAACGGAAAGAATTGAGGATAATACAGGCGAAATGATTTTTTTTGATAAAAATACCTTTGTGACTTATCACGGGCATCGTCAGACTGGCACAATTAAACAAATTTCAAGTCATAAATAACAACAATATTAGAAAGCAATGGGACTCACTGCTGACATCAATGGTATATATAAATATCATATATTGAGTTATAATTGTACCAATCTGACGATGCCCGTGATAGGGTGAAACCGGATAGGTCGAAACAAATAAGTGAAAAAGTTATAAAGATTTTTTAATTTAAAAAAATCATTTTGAAATGTAATTCCACCGTGAATTGACAATTTCAAAAATTTCTATGTAGGCAAAACGTCGCGTAATATCAATATCCGCATAAAAGAACACTTAAGATGTCTCAACAATAATGGGTTCTCGGAACTTGCCAACCACCTCTTAGAAACAGAAAAAAACATTCAACGAAATTACAGGCACTAGTTTACTGCATAAAAACGGAATAGTCATTCGACAAGATAACTTAGAAGCGTTAAAAATAAGGAAAGTCAAAAGCACTAATAGTAGATTCATAAATTATCAAATAAATTTAAATATTAGTCCAATTCTTAAATTATTCCCAATAAACAATGTACACACCCTTCCCGGTCAGGTAGCTGCTGATCTCCCACCCTTGGCCCCTCACTCGCCTGTTTTTATCAATCTATAACACATACTCGTATGTATCTTAGTTCATAGTTTAGTTGTATACTGCCCTGAAGAAGCTACGGTAGTAGCGAAACCCGGTGGGCAAAAGTATAAATAAAAGTGATGTAAACCAAGTTATTGTTTTATTTTTTTTAAATAATATTAGTACCTAATTCATGAAATGAAATTGACATAAATTATAAAAAATGTAACGAGTGTTGTCCCGGTAATACAGAGGTCCTGCGATAAATTCTCATTTAATATGAAATTCCTTAATATTATGTTTTTTTCTTTTTAATGAAATAAATATGGAAAACATTCTGATATATTACGTTTTTTCCCAGGCAAACTAACCAAACCCTTGAGTATTTAAAAATAATCATAAGAAAATACATAATGGGGCATTTTAAATGGGTAAAGTACTGATTTAAGACGTTAAATATATGAAATTACAGATGCGAATTAAATAAAAAAGAAGTATGCGCGATTAAGAAAGTCTTTTAAAAAAATCTAATAATTCAATCTAATATTTTTGTAATTACCTAATATAGATGGATGTGTATTACACACGCTCGTATAAAAATGTAAAATAACAAATTAATCAAATTTGAACCCAATTTCACGGTTTGTGAAAAAGATATTTAAAGCATTTGTAGCTCTTGTAAGAGCGTGTTGATAAAGAAGAACATTTGTGTTTTATTTTACTAGAAAAAACAAGAAAGGCAAATTATTTATTGACCTTCAACAATCTATTTTATAGACATACTTGAACTTTTAATCATTGCCGAAAATTCATACCCAGGCACCAAAAAAAATATTACTTACTTTTTAGTCACATTCCTGCCATGGAGAGCATACTTTACCCTAATATCCAGGGCAATTTCCCCTTGAATATGCTGACCATTAATAATCGAGGGTTATTTTGATACGTGAGGTCAGAACCCGTCGGGACATCAAATTATTTAAAGAAAATCTTTAGCAACCTAATTTAGGTAAAGGTTTTGAATAATCGAGGAACTTGTCCAAAATTTGAACTACAAATTGTAAAAAAATCTAGAATTTCTCACACAAAATATTTTTGTGTAGATTTCCATTCGCTAAATCCCCTCATAAAGAACTTCTTAGGTGACTAAAGGTTGATATAAAGATGATAATTATAACATATTATTATGCTTACAAGATTGAATAAGTCAACGAAAAACAGAATAATATGCAAGGGTAGCACAGTTGCAAATTTCCCTTTCGGCGATTTGTATCTTAATCCTCGTTTAAATTATTGATTGTTTGACCCTTTTTTTCGAGAATTTGGTGTATTTTATGTGAGTACTGCACAAGAGTCTTAGCTGCTCCCAAACGTCTGGAGCAAGTGTGTCAATAACATAAGTAATTATGGTAAGTTGTGAGGCTGAAGATAGCGGGGAGAGGAAGAAGATGGGAAAGAGGAAGGTGGGAAGTGTCCAGCTATTCAGATCTGGTCAAGAAATATGGCGAAAGCCGTTTCAATTTTCGAATCTAAATATGCTTTACGAGTATATTAATAAATTAAATGAAATTAAGTGAAATAACATTAATTGATCAAATAAAATGTACTTGCGAACGACGGGAATTGAGCCTGAGACCATCGGATTCGTAGCCGAGGATCGTGGAAGGCCGTTGAAATTCATAATTTATATGAAAGAAAGCTATAGTATTTTATTTTAAACGATGCCACACCAGCGTTTCCTGTTCATGAAGAAAATAGGAAAATAAACTTACGTTCAACAAAATAAAAATTATTATTTTTATAAACAATAATTATTAATCTAAAACACTCATCCAAATTGAAAAAACCTTCCGAGCAAAGATAAATGTCGCCGGCAGGACTCGAACCCGCACCCTTCTAATGTCCGGTCAGATGCTCTACCGTTGAGCTACGTCGGCTTATCGCAAAGGTTTTTTCAATTTGGATGAGTGTTTTAGATTAATAATTATTGTTTATAAAAATAATAATTGTTACCCTTTGCGCTATGCACAATAATCTTGTCTTAAGTTTTTAAGAACTTTAGTTTATCAATTAATAAAATAAAAATTATTTTTTGGGCACTTACTTGCAGTGAGAAGCATTTTATTTTCACGTCAAAACTTTAAATTGTGTTATTTACGTTAAACCAGATATGGGGGGTATTTTAGCTCTGCGTGTCATATGGTTTCAGAATGCTTCATAAAATTTTAACGTGCGTCACGTAAATAAATAACGTGGCGGTGAAAACACCAACGTCAGCCGAATGCAGAATAACCTGAGTGCACTCAGCAGGGCAAGTCAAAGGCCAGTATTTTCACTGTTTTATTTAACGAATTTCGCATCGATTTGGATGTGATAACAGTCACGTTTTGGTCCACTCAACCAGAGAGCCGGAAATAGATTTGAATACTTGGATACAAAGTTTTATTTGTTACATTTTTTAAAATCACGCAAGTTAACATTTTTTGTTATTTTCATGTCAGCTTTTCTTTTCGACTTTCCCTGGAGTAAGAAATAATTAGTTTTCTTCGTGATATCTTTTCTTTTCCAGTTTCATATTTTTATCATTTTTCATCATCTAAAACATATGGTAGGTACAATAAATATGGCGTCTGATCATAATTAACTTTCACATGTTTTTTCATGGTATATGTGGAATATTTGTAAATTCTAATGTTAACTCATTTAAAGGCAGTATATTCCTACGTTAGAAATAAACGGAAAAAAATGAGGAGGATTTCATATGACGCAAGCAAAAGCAGCGTTAAAAAAATCATAGTTGCAGCCGTGCTTCTTAAATAGTAACTTAAATATTAAGCGCGAAATCATATCTTCTCAAGGTAACTACGTAATATAACGTTTTAATCTGGAGCATTGCAGGTAAGCACATTTCTGTATCTGTCGGTACATAATAAGATAAATCTCAGCAGGTAGTATTTGTGCAGCGTCCTTGAGGTGAATTTTCACAAAAAAACGGGGGTTTCTTAAATACTGCTCCCAACCGTCCGGAGCCAGTGAGACTATGGAATTCTCAATTGGGGAATGTTGTGAGGCTAAAGGTATTGGGGAGAGGAAGGAGAAGGGGAGGAGGAAGGTGGGGAAATAGCTGGCTATTCAGATATGGTCACCAAACACGGCTAAAAGCCATTTCAAGCAACGCTTCAATTTAGAATGGTCGTCTTTCACCAGGGCGATACTCAAAGTATCTTCCACTCTAGAACTTGCGCAAATATGAAATTTTTTAATTTAATGTAAATCAAAGTTAATTATGTTATTATTAAGTTCTGCAAGTTTTTATTATTGTGACAATTGTTTCAGTGTTTAAGGCAGTTCTAAAATTGCCTTAAACGACGAAACAGCTGTCACAATAATAAAAAAAACTAAAAATACTTTCAGAACTTAATAATAACATTATTAAATTTAATTTATATTCAAATTTAAAATAAATTAAATGGAGTTCGACGAACTAAGCACAAAAACACTTAATAGCAAATATACTAGATATTATTAACAAATTAATTAATTGTGAAACAGCAAAAATGAATTAAATTAAATTTACTTAGGCGCTATACGAGTCATCCAAGAATTATTATTATTAATAACCCTATATATAATACAAATAGACTAGAGCACACTTACAATACTCGTCTCAATTTTAATGAAGGATTAATCGTTCCTAAGCATACAAACAAATATGGACAAAGAACTTTAGATCACACGATTCCTAGCAGCTTAAATATTTTACCAGGTTAAATAAATAAAAATGTATTAAAACTAAGCAGTTAATAAATAAATTAATTAAAAATTACTTTGTATTCACCGTTTTACTAATATATACATATGAACATATTTCGAATAGCGATACTTTCCTCATCAGGAACATATGGAATACAATAATACATATTTCTGATGAGCAAAGAATCGCTTTCGAAATATGTTGATATGTACATATGATATTATTGAAGTGGTGAATGCAAAGTAATTTTTAATTCATTTATTAATAATGATCAATCTTTTGATGAACTAACTAACTAACTAACTAACCATCACGCCGTTTCCCCGCAGGGTAGGCAGAGAGGACGGACCGCCAAACAACTCGATCTTGGCATACACTTCTTGCTTCATTCACATTCATACAACGCCTCATACATTCTCTTCTGTTATTCCGACTTCTGACATGGCCCGACTCGAGTATTTGATTCACTTGATCGTGCCATGTCTTCCTCGGGCGTCCCCGGCCTCTTCTTCCATTCACATTCGCGTCATATATTCTCCTTACACTCCTTTCTTCGTTCATTCGCTCTACATGCCCAAACCATCTAAGCGTCCCTTTCTTAATCTTGCTCACTACGCTTACATCAGCCTTGCATTCTTTACGAATCTCAACATTTTTCACACGGTTTTACCACACATTCGTCTCAGAGATCTCATTTCTACAGCATTCAGTCTACTTTCATCCTTCCTCTGCCAGTTCCATGCCTCACTGCCATACATCAAGGTTGGTATCAGCACTCCATTGTGGACTGCTAGCTTCGCTTCCTTGGACAACTTTTTGTTTGCGCCAACAGCGTTCAGTCCTCCGTTAATGGAGTTTCCTGCATTCACCCTTCTTTCAATATCCCTGTCAGTCCTTCCATCTCTCGTAAACATACTTCCCAAATACACAAACTCATCAACCTGCTCCAAGTATTCATCATTCACAACTATATAGCATACTGTTTTCGTACTCTCTCTTTCAAACACCATGACTTTGGACTTATTTACATTTTATATAGATATATATATACATATATATTTTGTAACATCAACTGTAAATTTGGGATTAAATTTTGAACAACAAGCTCCCGTTAGAGAAACTACCAAAAAGTAGGTTATCGAAACTTTTTGCATTATGTTTCTTGCAAAATATTTTAAATTATTTAATTAAAAAAATACGCGTTAAATTTACCTGAACACAAAAAAGGCACAATTCAAGATTAATATACAACTGGAGAAAATGTTAAGTCCTGTACTCCGCTATATTAAAGAAAATAAATTGTGACAACTACTTCAAGAACCTTATAAAAATACAATTTATTATTGCAAAACTAACAAAACATTTTTATAAGTTTTTTTAAGCTTTATACTTACATTAACAATTTATTTAATTTAGTATTCCGCGTGCACACCTCCCCCAACAAACAGTTCATCTAGATATAGATATTTAAAAGTGTTAAATACCAAAAGTTTTTTTATATTTGAATTAGCGCCATCCGCGAGCATGTATCACGTTTCGTTTAACCTTTATTGTGAAAAAAAAAAATTCACGAATTTGAACAATTTGACAAATTGCGTGGAAAAGTGTTCAATTAATTTAGTCAGCTGCATATAAAAGCGACGAACAATTTTTTCTGTTTTTAAAGTCTCCGTTTTATTTTTCGATATCCACAAAAAAGATAAATTAACTATAGCCTACTTTGGCTAAGCTGTTCATGTACTTTTCTATGGTTCTAAATACAACTTCATCAAGTTCTGGAGCGTATCCGACGGAAGAATCTAAAAGTTTCGTTGGCTAAGGGCCAGAGTCTTTCAAACGGCAAAATAAACTGTCTGCTGATATTCAGAACGTTGACCCTTATATATATATTGACGTTTGCCTATCGGTGAATGAAAGCGAGTTGTGAACTTTGACGATAAAATTCACGAAACGTAAAGATTTCTTTTCGGATCAACGAAAAGATGCGTATTTATATTTTATATATAATAAACATTGAAAATTTATGTTAAGTGCGATTTCAGCTGCTAAAACAAAGATCGTTTAATAAAATGGCAGGTAATCATTTCATCAAATAACTAATAAATAAAAAATTACCTACCAGAAATTTTTGAAACTTACCATTACGCCGTTTTCCCGCAGGGGTAGGCAGAGTGGACGGACCGCCAAACAACTCAATCTTGTCATACACTTCTTGCTTAATTTACATTCATACATCGTGTCAATATTCTCTTCTATTATTTCGACTCGTGCCATATCTTCATCGGGCGTCCCCTGCTTCTTCTTCCATTCACATTCGCGTCATATATTCTCCTTACACTATTTTATTCGTTCATTCGCTCTACAAGCCCAAACTATCTAAGAGTCCCTTTCTTAATCTTGCTCATTACGCTTACATCAGCCTTGCATTCTTTACGATTCTCAATATTTTTCACACGACCATACATAGTTTTATCACACTCATTTCTACGGCATTATTTTTACTTTCATCCTTCCTCTGACAAATTTATGACTCACTATCATACATCAGGGTTGGTATCAGCACTCCATTGTGCACTGCTAGCTTCGCTTGTTTGGATAACTTTTTGTTAGCGCCTACCGCGTTCAGTCCTCCGTTAATGGAGTTTCCTCCATTCACCCATCTTTCAATATCCATATCAGTCTTTCCATCTCCCGTAAACATTCTTCCCAAATATACAAACCCATTGACCTTACTGTAATAATATTGGAATAAAGAATCAGTATGCTCCCCTAATTCAATTTTAACCGGTTCGGTTTTACCCTGCCATGCCACATAGATATTCAGACTAGTAAATCGGTTTCATTATTAACTTGGGTCAGTGGCCTACCAATCTGAAGATGTCCGAGCAGGTTGAAACCGGTTCAACTAACAATTCATTTTTGAATCACGGCTTTCCTCTTTACATTGATAAATTATGGTTTTCAGGTTTTAAAGGCTCAATAAAATGCTTCAATTTGTTCTCAAGCCTAGGTATCTTCTTTCTTAACAATATCTAATAATTAAAGAAAAAATAAGTAGAACAAAATAAACAAAAAATTAAAAGGAAAACAAACCATTAAAAGATTATAAACGTAACAATAGTATAATAGATATGATAAAAATTACCTCTCCACAGCACACGTTATAATAGGTCATCTACCTCACAAAAAAAACACTCATAACAATCACCGAACCGTAGTATAATATGCCTTAACGCAATAAATACAAAAGAGCATCGTACCTTAATATCTTTCCAAAGTTAACGCCACTTAAATAAAGATGTAATTTTTTTTTTCGAATGTACACGTTTTCAATAAAATTAAACTCGATAAATCTTCCGGAAAACTCGATAAAAATCAGGCTGACACTCGAGAAAAATCAGGGAGAATTCGCCACGCGGCGTTTGACGGGACCAGCGCGGCGTAGAGACCGAAGAAGCGTCTACGCTCGTAGCGGCGTAGTGCCACAACTGAAATTCTCCCGTAGAGAATTCCCTGATCCATATAATATCTACACCCGGCTATGTTTTTCAGGGCGTGCGCCTTGAAGCTTATTGTCATTTTGCGAAAGTAAGTTATGAATATCGCAGTTGATATTTTAGTGTCGATACGTGATTTGGTTGTCGAATGGCTCAATTACTTTTGTGGTGCACGACGAATAATCTTTTTCACGAGTTAAAATCTATTTATAGAAATGTTTTTTTGACAGAATGGACCCATTCCACGAATTTGCGGCATTACGTAAATATATTTTATTTTAGCGGGTGTTTGGTATATTTGAAATGGTTTTATTTTTTCTCGATATGTAGCTTACCTAATAACCTTAATACATAAATAGATGGCTATGGATACAAACAATGATTTACAAACATAAAAATCTTAACAAATTATATAATAATATCGAGTTCAGGTATTTCTATTTTTGAAACTGATAATTCGTGTAAGAGTTCCACCATAATAATTTAGTAAAACTATTTTCCGCTTTTTATCTTATGACCGGTTTCAAAGTGGAATAAATCTTATGCTGAAACTGGTCACGTCATAAAATAAAGAGTGGGAAAATGGAAAAATGTTTTAAAGTTGTTTTAATAAGTTATTATTGTGTTTAGGGGATATTCAGTCCAAAGAAAACGCTTTTAAAGCTTTTGCCCGTCCAAGATAAGTTTATTAACTACACAAAATAAAGCTTAAATATTTCCGTACTGCGAGTTCAACAAAATGGTATTACAACACACAAAATAAATGTATATTACAGAGTTGAAATTATGTGACCGAGCCATATTTTAATGACGCCTCTGGAGGGTGAGATAGCTGCCAGACATTTAAGTTATAAAATCCAATTAAATCTTTACTTGTGCAAAAAAAAAAACGAAATATTTAACGAAAAACACAATAAGCAGAAATAAATTTATATAAATAAAAAAATAAAATCATCTATAAATTAAAAAATATGCTTAGTATTCACCGCTTTATAAATATATATTTATATCTACATGTTCGAAAGCGATTCTTTCATCGATAAAGGCATCGCTTTCAAAACATGCATATATAAATTTTTATTAATAAAGTGGTGAATACTAAGTATGTTTTTAATTCATTTATTAACAATGACGCCACAAAGTAAATTACATTCGTTTGAAGAAATTATTAAAAAAAATCATTCCAGTTCGTGGTTTTAAGATTAACATAATTATTCATAAGGGTTAATAGTTGTCTTGGTCATTAAAAAACGTTTTTACTATACCCATCGTGTTGTATGAAGGATAGTTTTCGTTCTTATTTGATAAGACTGTCAAAAATATAAGCCGTTGCCACCTTGTATTACAATTACGGAAGGAGAAGAATTTTCTCAGGCGTTGTACGTTGGAAAGGGTTTGGTGGCGGTAGGGGGGAGGGGGGGGGGAGTTCGATAACCTTCTCGCCAGTTTTAATACAAATTCATAAGGCTCACAGGAAAACAAAAAACGTTTTGATATTATGTCATTACCTCTTTTTTCCAATATCATATTTGTATAAAATATTTAATAATCCAATCAAGATAATTCATTTTTCATATAAAATATAAATATATCACAATATGCACATATTTTTTTAAGAAAATCAGAGATATTTTAGGTTAAAATGATGTTGAAAAAGTTCACTATGCGCTATACCACTCCCGCCTGGAATATGGTATACTAGGATGGGGGTCTGCAACTACTAACCATATGAAACAATTGTCTAAAACCCAAATGGGTATACGTATACTGTCTTAAGAATCCCCAAAAAACATTCAAACACAATGTTAAAAATTGGATTAAAAGTAATGATAGGGAATTTAGTGGTGCACTCACCCAAATTCGAAGTTATTGATTTAACTATTCACGGAGCATATCTTAATATAAGTGTATATTCGTAGGTATTATAAAATAATATGCAAAATTACTGCCTTAACACAGGCTAGCCTAGTGAGGCGGATTATGTGAAAATTCAGCTTATAACTATGCATTTCTGTTCTTTGCATATTACCTACTGTTATTATATTATTTTCTATTTTCCTTTTTACATTTCGACTTTATAAACCACGGTACACTTTCATTATTATATTATACATGTATTGTAGTTATAGTAAAACTTAATTATAATAATTATAATAATTATAATAATAAATGTTTATTCCGGTATGTGGGGAGGTTAGTGCAGTCCCACACATTCCATCTAAAATATACATGCAATAGTTATAAAAATATATATATATATATATACAAAATATGTACAAGAGAGACAGTAGTAAGGTATAAAGATTTAAAAATAATAAAAAAATAAGAATTTAACTAAATAAGTATATGAAAATCTTTTAAGGTGCTGTGGCACTTATATTATAAAGACATTATTATTATTATATTGAACCATAAGAACGCCGATAAGTAAATTATAAAGTTTTTTTGCAGTACCCAATATTCAAAATATCTATGCTAAAATGTTTTAATCAAACCTTTCAAAAGTTTAAAACAACAGAATAAACCTTATTTTCAACACACAAGAACTAACCACAATGACATTATGAATATTCCTAAATTTAAAAGTGCCTTTGAACAAAGGCATTATTTAAAAAATCAAATCAAAACCTGGCTTAAAGAAATCAAAGAAGAAGATTTATCCAACATCTTGAAAATTAACTTCGTAGGAGCTTAAAAACAATCAGTTCTTAAACTCCTATTGAGGAACACAAATAATATTTTTTTTTTCCTTTTTTAAATTATATTAATTTAATGAAAAAATATGTATTGAAACCAAATAAAAATCACGTAATATTTCACACAATATGGTATAAACAATCCATCGATTATTAATTAGAACGAAGGCTGCAAAATCTTGTATCGAGGAAAGTAAGGAATTAATTCTAAAATTTAAATACGAAAATACCTTATTAAATTATATACAAAGCGACCTATTTACGACCGGAAATGTATTCCGAAAGCAGGATTTCAAGCAGTACCTTGAAATATATTGTAAATATGTTGATTATTTATATACTCGTATATTCCCTATCAATATTGATTGGATGCATATAAATTTTAGTCACTTCTAAAACTCTATGTAAAGTCGATTAATTGCTAGCCCTCTAAATATTTAATAAAGTTGCAACTATTTATAACTAAATTGAATTTTTTAAACATTTTATTCACGTTTCAATAGTTTGATGAATCAAAATCGGCAAAATGGTTTTTTTTTCATGTTCTCAACGGTTCTGCTCAAAATCTCTAATCAAAAATTGCTATCAAAGGTTACACTTAACAAAGGTATAAGGCACTAATACATTACTTTAAGTCCATGCTGTTTGTGGATGATGATTTATAATTACGTACGTGAATAATATTGAACGTGAATCAATCAAACAATATAAAATTGGTTTAAAATTAGGCACAAAGTAAACAGTTGGAATATTTTAACAATACTTTAATATTTTAATTCAAATCGTATTCAATTTTTGAGATGTCTTAGGTATTTAATTCTTTTAAAAAGGTTAGACGGCCTTTCTTGATGTTTAATATCGTGCAAATCAAACAAGATAATATTTCCATTGGCCGTGAGAATCCTAAATTATATTATTTGAAAAAAAAAAGTTATAATAGTTCCACCTTTCCCTTACGGTGCTAAAAAATCCTTAAAGATCCGGTGATGCACACTCCGTGTACAGTGAACACAATTATAATTTTGTGATTAAGTTGGAAAAATCTGTATAGTTTACATATGTAACTTGTTTAAATCATTTTAATAATGGTGCATAATATATTATTTACCTACAAAATAAGTAAAATATTGTAAGTGCAGAAAACGAAGAAAAACCGTCGGCAACGCGTAAAACAAGGGACACGTCCATTACCGCCGGAAGATCGACGGCTACTTCTGAAGACCGCGCATCGTGGCACGGCAAATGAAACCCAGCACCCCTCTCGCTTTCTACGGTACTACTCGTCAAGTTAGCAATGCATGCAGACATACCAGTACATATAGTATATTGACGAATTTTTTACAGGTTTTTCGACATAATATTATTTTCTGTTGCGGTTCAAAAAACACTTACGTATGTATTCTTATTATTTTATCTAATATATAAATGTATTGCGGAGGTACCTCTAAAATATAAACTCTTTGTTTTATAGTCTACTAGCTGATGTATATCCGGCCTTGTTCGGGATTATCAATTTTTTTCGTGAAAAGTTATAAAGTTATGAATTCTTGCATGTCGTTTGGGTGCCATAATTGATTTGACAGCGAAAGTAATGCCTTGTGACGACTTATACTATCTCCAAGCAAAGAAACATTCATTTTAAAATTTAATTTCATACGAATAATTATTTTTTTCAAAACATATCTAAATAATAAAATTCTGATGTAGGTACCTACTTGTATATTTCATTTTTTAAATATTCTACCTAAATAAATTTTCAATGTTTTTCATACTGATTTTAAAACGTTAAAGAAACAGTTTTACATATTGGATTTCATTCAAACTACTCTCTAAACTTTCCCGAAAATAATAAGAACAAACGTTGCTATTCTCAACGAAGCCGGAGAGTAATTTTCTAGAAAATCTAGGACACACAGACAAACATTTATTTTTATATATAGAGATGCAGAGATACTAAAATAACTTGAGACGTGTCAACCTAGTTGACAGCACTGGCAGGAAAAGGTTGATCAATTGATCAATCAGACTTTGATGTATGCGCACTGCACACTGCGAACTGCATACTGCATACTGCGTATCGCACACCCATGTTTGCATGAAGAGTACAGCTACACTTTGTACATGAGATACACCTTGTATGTATAATGCAAACTTCTCTTCTCCACAATATCAGCAGGCTGTAACTAAGTTTCAGCATACTCCCACCTCCCGGCGTCCCATATTGGTGGGCACAAGATTGGCAGCCTGCATCGGAGCTTTGTGATTTTGAGGTATGGCGTAGTTCATTTGAATCTAGAAGAGACAATATATTTCTTCACTAACCGCAAACTTATTTTGTTGCACTATTTCGATTAAAATCTATGATATATATATACATATAAATGAATGCGTGTCTGTCTTTCCTCTATTTTCTCGAAAATTACTTGACCGGTTTCGCTGAAAATAGCACAGTTTGTTCTTATTAGTGCCGTGACGGTTTAGAGAGTACAGGTAACCCTCGTTCATCGCGAGAGACACTTTGTGGACATGGCCGCGATAGCCGAAATTCCGCGGTCAACGGGGTATTTAAATAAAATCATTTTAAGATTAAAAAAAAGTTTTATTTTTTAAATAAACGTTTTTTTTTAAAGAAAGACAAATATTCCATGGTACGGTCACACGAATAACCTGACAATATCTGAAAATCACCTACTACCATCACAGTAAGCGGAAGATGTTGCTTGTGTCGTAAATGGAGGACTTAGCCAGCCGAGGAATTGAACTCACGACGCCTGGGTGAGACCCAAACGCGATGCCAACTCAGCAACCGACAGTCAATTAAGTTAATTAAATAAATATTTTGTATTACATTATATAACGATGTCATATAAAATATTTGTTTGTTTATTGTGTAAATTTTTTTTATAGCTATCAAATAATCCATTGCAACCACGCTTTACAGCACTCGCTCACTTATAATCTTCGTAATTTTCTTCTGACAACTCGATACCTTAGTTCAATAGGGAAATAACTCAAAATTTATAGGTTTTGAGTTAATGATGAAAAATGGAAAATAAACTCTCCCTTCTCACATTTCAATAAAAAATAAATCTAATTCGTCCTAATTATGTAGTCAAACAATTCTTTATGAAATTATAATGAAATCAGCACATTCTTAGTTCAATGGAGAAACATGTCAAATGTTTTCGTTTGGAACGTAATAAATGTAGCCATTTACACCTATGATATGATATGTTGATAAATTACTTACGTTTTGCATCTATTGTTATGTTATAGGTGGACAAAATAACTTTACATCGGAGCGAAGTCTTTATGAAAATTTTTGAAAATCCAGTTTTCTCAAAATGAGGTATTTTGAGTTAGTTCACTATTGAACTGAGGTATCGAATAGCATGCACTGATTGTGAAGAGAAAGGGTATTTTTGAAAATTTTAAAACTTCATTTTCGCATGGAAACAGGTTTCGAGACATCATTTTCTTGTGACATAGTATGACAGTCCATTTCCTGCAGCTCTTAATTAGTTAAGGGTTCACCGTGTGAATTAAAAACAATATAATGATATAATAACACACATATAAAACTTATTTCCACTTTCATTTTATTTCACCGTGACCGGTTTCAGCTTGTTAAAGCCATCTTCAGACTCGTAAAAATTAATCTTAATCTACGGTTTATATACACAATATGTGGTGGAGGAGGGGTGGGGAGATAATACAAGGGATTTATTCTATTACTTGGGTTTTCTTTACATTTAAGTTTTATATGTGTTTTATTATATCATTATAATGGAATTCCACCATGTATTATCAGTTTCAAAAATAGAAATATGAAAAACAATATGTAAAACTGTTGCTATAACATTTTTAAATTAGTATGAAAAACATAGAACCTGCCATGTTGAATTGATGTTAGCCCACAGATTACATATTCAAATAAGGAGATTTGTTTGGATAGAATATTTTCAAAATAGAAAAGACAAGTAGGTACCCACTTAAGAACATTATTATTAAGATTTATTTAAAAAAATAAATGTTTTGAATGAAATGAAAATTTAAAATGAATGTTTCTTTGTTTAGCTATAGTAATAGTCGTCTCAAGGCATTACGTTCACTGTCAAATCAATTATGGCACCAAAATGACAAGCAAGAATTCACAACTACCTAACTTTATTCCAAAAAAAAATATTCCAAGCAAGGCCGGGTACACTAGCCAGTAAATTATAAAAATCTGTTTCAACCATTTCACTGTTATAATAAAAACGGCATATTTCGTGAATAATTCTCACCTCTGCAATAAAGATAGGAATTTTAAAATTATGTATGTGGGGTATATAGTGACATTTTTTTTAAATCGGTAAATTTCGAGGAACTATTTAATTAGGATAACAAAAGAATTCAGTGTTTTGAACGGTAGTAACTTCTAGGAGTTTGCCCATCATTCATTTGAGGGAAACCTCACCATTGATTTTAATAAATAATTTTATACTGAATTATTAATGGTATCCATTTAGATTAACTTGAAATTTTAGAAATTAGACAACGTGTAAATAATGATTTAAAAAATATCAATAATAAAAAAATAAAAATAATTCATTGACCTCTCCCCCTTCTTATCATCTCCTACATGCTATCTATGTAATAGTATGTAAGTATATATATCTAATTTAATTTTATATAAACAGTGAATAGGTGAGCATTGCTTACGCATTGCTTGCATATTAAATATTAATTTAATGATAAACAAAATAACGAAGCATAAAAAAATAAATTATTATTAATAATATTCTAAACATTATTCGTTTTATAAAAATTACTCCTCAAAGTTATTTTACATTTATTTCATCAAAAGATTGGTATTCACTTTGTGGCGTAATTCTTAATAAATGTATTAACAATTATTTTGTAATCACCACTTTATTAATTTATAAAGTGATGATTACAAAGTGATTTTCAATAGATTTTTACGATAATTCATGTTTGCAGAGGCGAAATATTATCCCACTAAAATTAAATTTTATATGTAAAGTACTAAATGCTACCGCGAAACTTTAGACGTTTATTCATTATACCGGGAAATTGTGGTGAAGTCGATCGGGTGGGGGGAAGTTGTAAATTGAATGTTTTTGGAATTATACCAGTATTGCTAATTTACGGTTTCAATTTTAGCCCTCTTGCCGATTGGAGTTTATGGTATGATATTGTTGATTACCAATAGAACATTATTGCTAAATGAAACATAATCTTATGTGAAGCCGAAAAAATCTAAAAGTTTACATTTCGTTTAAAGATTTTTAATCAATATGTGCTTTCTGCACTAATTTCTGGCTAAAAAAATGATAAACAAGGACATTTATAATTAATAGGTAAAAACGGAATATATACTACAGAATGTAATAAATGCGGCTAGGTATGACTACTACAATTTTAAAAGTAGAATCAGGAACATGAACTCTGTTTAAGAAATGATAAGTTTGCTAATCATTTATTAGAGACAGGCCATTACTTCAATAGAGAAAAAGTTTAAATATTCAAATATTAATACGTATTTTAAATTGTGCACAATAGAAACTTTAGAAATAAACGAAAAAGTTACAATCTAAAATTAATATAATAAACAAAATGATCGCACCCTATAAATCACCTTTGTTAACCATGTTTCCCAGTTATTTTGACTCCTATCACCGCCCATCCGCCTCCAAATCACCACTCCCAGTACCCTCACTTAATAATGTGTAATTATTTTTATACTTGTTTAATTTAAAGTAGTAGCTAGTGAATGACACGGATGTGTCGAAACCGGTAGCGCAGTAATAAAATTAAGTAACAAAAGTACATAGTGATTAAAATTCTTCAAACAAAATATCTAGAAATTCTTACATAGTTAAAGCCCAACAAAGACAAAAAATTATAAAGTTTACGTTATAGTTTGCATGTTTTAAGTTTTTCTGCAAAGAAACTGGTGATCAGGTCAGTTTAATAAAGATATAAGTTTATCAACATGTTTAATCTATTAGATAATGTGTTTTTAAGAATATTCTTAGTTTGGTTGTGTCACAAACCTACATCTATGATGAATATAAAATCCGGCATATTGCGGAGTTAAGTCGATCATGCTACTATTAAATAACAGAATTCAGCACGGCTTAATGAGATTCTTAAATATAAAACGGATTTCTTTAATAAAGCATTACAGGAAGTGTGAGCAGGAAAAGTGCGTTTTAATAAGACAAGTAATAAAGAATAACAAATTAATATATAAATGTCATTTAAATGAATTATTTTTATTTTTCCTAAAGAAAAACTTTATTGCAAAAATTCCAACTCGCCCCACCCATGAGGGTGAAATCAATCACATATTGGTATTCTACATTTCAATGATAACAATGAAATATAAAGACATGGGTGCCTAAATTGAATGATGAAATTTAACATAACATTATTTTTTTTCAATTTTTTATGGAATTTTTCCACGGTTAATGGTAAGCTACAAAAATCCTTAACACCTTAATTATGTTTTGTGAGTAGACCACTTCCGACAATTTTTTTATTTATTTTTTATTTTTCAAAGAATATTGTGCTAGTCTAGCGATTATTTTTATATACATCAATAGTATTAGCACATATTTTGCAAGACATCTTCAGGGTGGGTGTACGTTTGTTCGAAAGGTTAATCAACAGGACTCAAAGAAATCACATATTTAAGGATCGTAGATATTTTAAGGCATATTTGCCTACATATTGTCTTATGAATAATCACTATTTGGAGTTTCACGGTATGGGCGTAAAACAGGTTGCACTTACCCTATGTTCTTTCATACTGGTAATTTAGTCAATATTGATAATGTTTTGATATATACATATCTATGTTGCAGTGGTAATTAAAAATACAGTAATTTCAAAAATTAACAAAAATGACTTGAATATGGGAAGTTTCGAATTTCTTATGTTTTAACATTTCGATTTTTTGTAAGAAAAAAATACAGTTTTGACGGTGAAATTACTGCGTTTATCTACACATCACACCATCTTGAAATACATTCTCCCATCTCGCTGTCTTTTACTCTATGTCGGCGTTATTATAACCTAGTTTTTTTTTTACTTTTGAGTAGAGTTTTTTCGTAGCATCTTGTTTCTATTGTCCTTAAATCTATTTTATACATATAATAAAGATGCAATTAGGTAAATATTTTTTTAAACTTAAAAACACTCTAAAATATTATACTACTTTTTTACTTACCACAATTACATGATAAATATTCACCATTTGTAAGTAAAAACACGCTAAAAATAGAAAAACGGATATTTTCAACAAATATTATTATTTTGTACAAAACTAATTGTAATTAAAATGTAGAATAAGTGTCTACAAGCGTTTTAGTACATTAGGTCAGTTTAAAATATGCTAAAAGGTTAAACAAAATTTGATCCTTTAATCTGGAGAATGACTCCCATTGTAATTACTGTGTTTTTACTTACCACAGCAGTATAGATTAACACTACAAATGGAAGTTAAAGTTTTCCCTTTGCCGGTTTGTATTGCTCAGAAATTATTATTCCAGTAACGGAAAGGGATCAGTTTAAGTTTTGCCTACTGGTGTAGAACACCGATCGGACTGGCATTGTCATATCTGACTGATCACTTCATCAAACAAACTAACTTTAGGGCAAGTTACCGAAAGCTGACGTGCCTAAACTAACTTACTCGCTAACTATCATTCAATTTTCCCTCAGAGGTAGGCAAAGAGAATGGACCGCCACACAACTCTATCTTGGAACACATTACTTGCCTCATTCAAATTCATACATACTCTTCTGTTATTCCTTGGGGGTCCCCAAACTTTTCTATCATTAACTTTCACAAGAATAGACTAGTTTGAAAATAGCCTTCAACGCCGAAACAGCTGTCGCAATAGTATAAACTAAAAATACTTGCAAAATTTAATAATAACATTATCAAATTTGATTTATATTAAATAGAAAAAAATGGATTTCTACGAATTAAACACAAAAACAATTAATAAGAATAGACTAGAATTACTTACTGTTTTTAAGTTCGTTTACCGTTTTTTGTTGTGCCAAACTATTTTGTATTTTGATTTTTTTCAGTAAATACTACATCGGTGTGCATATGTTTTAAATTTATTGAATTTTTTGTTGATTTTTCTCGTTTCGGGAGAAACATTATTCTTACATTTATTATTCAATAGCTTATTGGAGCAAATTGAAGTGGAAATACGGAGATACTGAGTTCGATTCCCAGATGCCACTGATACCGTTTTATTGTATGTGTCTTTTTCTGTTCCATGTTTCATTTGAGATTTGTTAATATCATCTCCTTCAATAATTAAATATCACAATGAAGTTTATAAACTTCGAAAAGTATTCCACAAAATTGAATATTCCTTCTAAATTTGTAGAAAAGTCAAAATATGTCCCATATAAATATATATAAGATAGATATATCCAATACACTATTTAGATTGAAAACAAATTCGGGGAAACTTTGCAATCGTCCAAAAATAAAACAGCTAATTATATGGGATTAAATTGATGATAATATAAGTCTTAAATTTGAAGTAAAACATCGATAAAACTGACAAAATAAACAGGTATCATTATCTCAGTGTTTAGAGCATTGTCCCGGTAAAAAGAGGTCCTGAGTTTTAATCTCAGATGCGACTGATACCTTTTAGTTTTCTGTTTATTTTTAATGTGAGATTTGTTAATAATTAACAAACATTAACTACTTAAAAAAATTATTCTATTTTTTCGATCAGTGCTGGAAGAGTTAAAATGGAATAATATAAATTTTTTATTAATTGATAAACTAAAGTTTTTAAGACAAGATTTTTGTCCGATGAACCTACACCCTTCTGATTGGCAGTCAGATGCTCTACCGTTGAGCTACGTCGGCTTATCGCAAAACCGCCAAGTTAATCAATATATACTAGTGTTTCATTCAATAATTACTGTTTTTATTATGTTTACAGGTGAAATATAATACAAAAACAATTACTAGCTCACGCCGGGATTTAAACCTGCGGCCTTCGGATTTGCAGTCTTAAACTTTACCCCTCCCTTACTCTTGCTTTTATTTTACTGCGCTCTTCCACTCCAAATTATAGTTTTTACTTTATTGAAGAAAGCAACACTTTGTGGCTTGACATAATAATTTAAATGAATTAAATTTTTCGTAACCTTAGTTCCTGATGAATGTTGAGTTTAATCGAAACCGATGCATAAATATAAATAAAATAAGGTGGTTTAAAACAAAAATAATCTTTCTTTTAAATGATAATTATTACGGTTATTGCTTTCCGTAAATGTTTCCAGTAAAATTTTTGACCTAACAAAGGACGAGATTTTTCGTAATCGCATAAATTTATTATGAGGTATTCGACTTATTTATGAGAGTTGGTACTCAACGTAACAGTTTTTTTTACAAGAATAGATTTATTTATTATCCCACCCCCCAAAGCGCAAAATAAGGGAGCGGACAAAATGGTTTTCGCTAAATTTGATATGTTATTCATATTTTCGGAGAAATATGAAAATACATCGGATAACTGGTGCGAGGAGGAAATCACAAAAGGCTTTTCGCTTCGCCGGAGATCGGGGGAAATCTGCTTCCGGCAAGGAAATCCCGATCAGGATTCTCTCTCGTCTTCGCCAAATTACGTCGCGCGCTGAACTAAATATATTTAATATCATTATTGAGAATAACATTGTTTACACCGCTGTTTATAATAAATAAATATCTACATGTTTCAGAAGGAAAGCGTCCCTTAACAAGATAAACAACATAATAAAAATAAATGACAACATTGACAAATAATAAATAAATAGACAAATTACAAACATAAACTAAGTGGAAAATACTCTCAGTATCGCCCTAGTGAAAGACCGCCATTCACAATTAAAACGTTGCTTGAAATGGCTTTTAGCCGTGTTTGATGACCAGATCTGAATTGCCAGGTATTTCCTCAACTTCCTCTTCCCCTTCTCCTTCCCTACCCCAATTCCTTCAGCCTCACAACATTCCCCAATTGGGGATGCCATAGTCTCACTGGCTCCAGACGTTTGGTAGCAGTTGGGACTCTTGTGCGGTATTCATATTAAAAAAATAAACAAAAATTATAAATAAATGATGAAGTAGGTAAGTAATTAATTAACAATGTAAAAACAATAAAAAAATAATAATGGATTAACAAAAATTGATACGTTATTATTTTTCATTCCAAAAAATTCTATAGTATTTTTTTAAACTAATTTAGCCACACAAAAATACGTTCTTTTAACTTCTGGCCTGGTATATTATGATCGCAATGTATCACCACCCATTTCTATATTACTGTATTTAGAATTGTAATGATTTCATATTGTTCATTTCGATTGTTTTACACTAGGTAAATTTCTTAGAAGTAATTTGATATTTTACATGAAATATTTTAGTTAATAGGTTTGTTGAAAAAATATTATAGTAGAATTACGTAATGATTTTATTTGAGTTTTATCACACGTGAATGAAGTAATGAATCTTCAGATAAGGTCCTTGTCCTCAGTTTGTATATAAAACAATGTACACGTTGTCACAAAGCAGAATCTCTCGATCCTGTTCGTAAGCACATTTGAATTTGCAATCTTAGTAAAGCTCACCAATAGATCTATTATATAGAATGTTCCCAACTAGCTCACCTCAGGGTAGATGGATGTATATAAAAAAACGATACATCCATCTATTATTCGTGTTTTAAGTTCGTTGATGGACGATTTTCGAAATTACCGCTTAGTTAACATTAATAAAAACAAACACATATAAATAGAAACAGGAATAGGGAATTCAAAATAAAAACAACTCTCTTTTGCTATTTAAAAATACCTGGCAGTCAGGCCTATATTTTTATAGCCGCTTCTAAAGGCTTTAGGAAAAGCTTTAACCTTACTGTGGACGCCCTCAGATTATTAAAAGATAGAATGAAATTGAGTGATCTTAAATGATTTTTGTTTTATCAAAAAGCAAAGGGGAAATAAATAAGTAAGTAAATTGGAACGATACCAGTTTTTGGTTGCAGAATCGGGTGACAGGATGGCTCGGCTCTCCAAACTAGAATGTCCGCCCTGTCTTCCCAAAGCTCCCTTGCGGTCCCTTTCCCCCCTCCCCTTCCCAAACCGAGCGGCTAGGAAATTATTATCAAAGACAACTAATGTTTATTTATGGTTAATTCCTAGTCGGCGGTTTGTCAACCTTAGTTGTTAGGGACTTGCTTCATAACAACGTGTACCCTGTACCAAATCGAGGCTAAATAATTTCCGCAAACTATGGAATTAATCATTTCATTTGACGTAGGTACCTTAAAAAAAGTCCTTTGTCTCCGTGTATTCCTGTTTTTAGTTTATCTATATTGGTTTCCATTGACGTGTTTACTATTAAAACGTGTAGGTAAGACATTATTAATTGTCATGTAAGATTTTGAATGTTCTTTGTGTTGGAATGAAATAAATAGCGCGACAACTGTTTTTAGGAAGTTAGTGCCGTTTTAGAGAGGAACCAAGAAGGTTCGGTGGTGAGTGGTTTTTAAAAAGGAAACCAGAGAGGTTCTCCAATAACATTTTAAAAGAAACAAGTAAGGGTTTAGTACTAGAGAGAAGCAGTTTCCATTTATCATAAATTAAATATTGTCTGATTACAACTCCCTATCCGAGGTTATCAAAGATTGTTTTCCGGCTTTCATCGGTTCTAGTACCAAGATCGTAGAAACAATTATTATTAAAATGTATAATTATACTATTTTAAATATGGATTTTAAGGTGAAAAAACTTTGCTTCTCAAATATGTAGCTATTTGTAATATTAAAAACAGTGATGTAAAGAAAGTTCTTCATAATAAATAAAAAATACACATTGTTTTCACCACTTTATAAATATACATAGAAATGTTTAGAAAGCAATGATTTCTTCATCAGGAATATATGAAAACATATAATACGTTAATTCAACACAAGAGGCCTTGGGGAAAATAATTTCCCTTAGGGCCTATGTCGGAAGTCATTCCACAGCCGGGCTGTTGAACTCAAGAACGAGTCGTAAAAATGACCCATTTTCATGTGAAAAATGTCAACCATGTTGGACACTCGTTTAGCGTGTTTCCCGACTATGCACCGATGCCGAAAGGATCGATGACGCTAGTTCCTCAGAGCTTCCTCCATTGAAATACCGGTAGAACGACGACAGCATTTCCATATAACGCCTGTGATCTAAAGATTGAAATCCGTTTGTTAACATAGGAGAATCTATCAAACGGACCGGCCGTTTCTGCACAGAGTCAAGGGTTTTTTTTAATCTATTTTGGGACTCTAGACCAGAGGTTGTTAACAAATTCAACAATGGGGTGCACTTGCGATCTTTATATGGTCAGCATTTTAACAAATTTATTAGTGGAAATGAGTTTATATTAGAAATCTTTTCCCTTACGAGACATACTATCTTCGATTAAAATTGACACTTTTGTTTAATGAACATATGAAGGTTTTCGATTAAAATTGACACTTTTGTTTAATGAACATATGAAGGTCTTCAATTAAAATTGACACTTTTGTTTAATGAACGTATGAAGGTCTTCGATTAAAATTGACACTTTTGTTTAATGAACATATGAAGGTCTTCAATTAAAATTGACACTTTTGTTTAATGAACATATGAAGGTCTTCGATTAAAATTGACACTTTTGTTTAATGAACATATGAAGGTCTTCGATTAAAATTGAGACTTTTGTTTAATGAACATATTTTTGGATGTGCATTGTAATTCTGTATGTGTATTGTAAGCAGATTAACAATATACAATCCATTCAGACATGGAAAATCTAATAAAGCTTAAGCCTCCAATTCGTCCAAAGAGTCTAGAAAATATTATCAATGTATATTTGCGTATTATGGGAACTATTTATTTATTTGTTTTATAATGTTTTACAATAGTTGCAAAAAATGTCACTTTAGTTGGGTCCCCGTTCTAATGGTTATATATATGGATTAAAAATTAGGTCAAGTTTTTTTAAGTTTGTTAAATATTTTGATTGGGTTTTCGTAATTATGTTAAAATATTACTGGAAGAAAAATTACAATGCAATAGATTAAAAAAATTACAATGCAATAGATTAAAAAAATTACAATGCAATAGATTAAAAAAATTACAATGCAATAGATTAAAAAAATTACAATGCAATAGATTAAAAATATTACAATGCAATAGATTAAAAAAAATTCTAAAATCTAGGAGAAAACACACCGTGACCGTTAAACTCTGTTCGGCTGTAACATCATATCTACATTCTTCCTTTCTGTATCCATAATCCATAACTTATTACTTCTTAAACTGAACCGGCAACCCTCCATTTTAAAAATGGGCAATACTACGTAAAAAAATCTAGACAGTCTATTTTTCAAATCTGTCTAAACGGTTAATACATCTTTATTCCAGATCTTCCAAAAGGAAGATAAATCTCACAATTTACCCGTTTAGAGGTAGCATCTGTATGGGCCCCTAACCCCTTCGCCTAACGTATGGCCCTCAGCGTGATCCGGCCAACGTTGGGGTCACTATCTGTGCGGTTTGATCTCATCTGTTCCTCTGTGAGACAGCCTCCCTAACTATCTTATCGTCCTTGGCTTTGGGACGTTGTGCCCAGATATTTATACTGGCAAATTAACCAAGCACCACCAAAAGTCAAGCAACATAAAATTGACGCAGGTTTTCTTGTAGATTGTTGGATTCTAGTTGATTTTTTTGTAATTGTTCGATCATTTGACAGGTCAAAATAGAGTGTTCTATTGAATACTTGGTAGTTCTATTTGGTATGGTAGTTCACTTAAAATAAAACAATTTTTCCCTTTGTCCTGAACATTTTGCGGTCAGGCACCAAAATATTAATACTGTGTAATAATTTTATTTTTTTATTTGATGTATATTAAATTTATTAATGTTATTATTAAGTTCTGGAAGTATTTTTAGTTTTTATTATTGTGACAGCTGTTTCGGCATTCATTTGAAAATGGCCTTGAATGCCGAAACACCTGCACAATAATAAGAACTAAAAATACCCGCAGGACTTAATAATAACATTATTAAATTTAAAACAAATTAAATAGAGTTCTAAGAATTAAACACAAAAACAATAAAAATTTTAACACCCGAAATGCCGTTTTTTTCAATAAAACATTGTCTTGCAGTTACAGTAAAGAATAAATGTTTTGAAATCTTGCTTTGAATCAAGAATCTACGTCAAAAATTACCTTAGCTTCCTCAAATGCCTCAAACCTTTCAGAACGCATTCAAAATATTTAGCACCTAAAGGTATTTAAAATATCAGTTATCGCTTTCATAAAAAAAATGTCCCTAAGTAACAAATTTCAATCAATTTTTGTATTTTCCTTTTCGTGGAGAGTAGGATTTTTTAACAGCCATTCAAATTTAGCGTCAGATTGAATGACTGAATTAAACAAAGCGCGTTTGCTGTGATGCAGTTTTGTGGTGTTCTATACTGTCTGCTTACGCTTATAGGAAAATGGCGTGATTCTCAGATAAATAGACCGTAAATTGTAAAATTTCATATCACACATAAAAACGTCCTATTATTGTGTACTCGTATATTATCACTGCCAACACGAGCAGCAATCATTACATCATGTATTTTTAAATGTACACTTGTTAATGGTAGGTCTCAAATTCAAACCCAAGTCGTAAGTCATACAAAATATTATTCATAAGACCCACTTGTTCATAAATATGTTTGTCACTAGGTTTTAGTCACTAGTTATGAGTCTTAGTTGTAAGTCAGTGGTTGTAAATCTAAATTAGTTGGTTTATAGATCACTAGTTATAAATCTTAGTTGTAACCCATCAGTAATAAATCCTAGATGTAAGTTATTTGTTATAGTTCTAAGCGACAAGTTATAAGTTATATAAATTATGTTGTAAAGTGCCTTATGCCATGGTTGAACGTCAACAATATAACTAACTAACTAACCATCACGCCATTTCCCCGCAGGGGTAGGCAGAGAGGACGGACCGCCAAACAACTCGATCTTGGCATACACTTCTTGCTTCATTCACTTTCATACAACGTCTCATACATTCTCTTCTGTTATTCCGACTTTTGACATGGCCCGACTCAAGTATTTGATTCACTTGATCGTGCCACGTCTTCCTTGGACGTCCCGGCTTCTTCTTCCATTCACATTCGCGTCATATATTCTCCTTACACTCCTTTCTTCATTCATTCGCTCTACATGCCCAAACCATCTAAGCGTCCCTTTCTTAATCTTGCTCACTACGCTTACATCAGCCTTGCATTCTTTACGAATCTCAACATTTTCACTCGATCATACATGGTTTTACCACACGTTCGTCTCAGAGATTTCATTACTACAGCATTTAGTCTATTTTCATCCTTCCTCTGCCAGTTCCATGCCTCACTGCCATACATCAAGGTTGGTATCAGCACTCCATTGTGGACTGCTAGCTTCGCTTCCTTGGACAACTTTTGTTTGCGCCAACCGCGTTCAGTCCTCCGTTAATGGAGTTTCCTGCATTCACCCTTCTTTCAATATCCCTATCAGTCTTCCCATCTCTCGTAAACACACTTCCCAAATATACAAACTCATCGACCTGCTCCAAGTATTCATCATTCACAACTATATTACACACTGTTTTCGTACTCCCTCTTTCAAACACCATGACTTTAGATTTACTTACATTCATCATTAGCTCATTCTTCATACATACTTCGTTCATCCTAGATACGAGGGACTGTAGATCTTCTATACTTTTAGCAATCAGCACCGCATCATCACCATACAACAGGCAACAAACTTGCAGACTACTCATTTTTGCGCCCAAGCCCACCTCTTTCAATTCTTGCATACAATTATCCATGTATAGATTGAATAACCACGGTGACATTTCGCAGCCTTGCTTAACACCTTTTGTGATGTCAAACCACCCCGTAAAATCACCATTTGCCCTAACACATGCAACGCTTCCCTCGTACAGAGATGCGATTGCCTGTATAAGATTTGTATTCACTCCATACTTGGACAACACCTTCCATAACTTTTTTCTGAAATGAAAATAATAATATTCCCACTTATTAACCTCCGACCAATATTAAGTAAATCTCTAATCCCCTTGTTGAAACACAGGCGGCTCTCCGTTTAAACTTCGGAAGAAAGGGGAAAACAAATCTTTTTACCCCTGATAATCCCTCGTGACAATTCTTTAACTTTTATTTCATACACTTGCACAGCTTAAAAGTGGTACACGTAGATATTATATAAGAACTGTATTCAATCGAAATAAATAAAATATAGTAATGAAGCTTATTTGCTATGGCTGGTGTTTTAATTAATTTTATGTGTGATAGCTGTTACGCTAGTCAGAAGACATTATTATTCAAATTAATTCATTAAAATGAAACACCTTCATTAAATTGTGAATGATCCTTTGAATACGTACTTACCCTGATTACCGTTAGTAAGAATATTTGTGTATCCAATTTTTTTAATGTCAAATCGAAATCATCCATTTTCCAGTCTACGTAATTTTACAATAAATTAGTATTCTTTCAAGTCACTTCTAAGAATTATCTGTTCGGTGGTTGTGGTGACGTTATTTGATGTTGACGTAAGTTTAATAGACCCTCCTAAAGTAACTTTACAGTTTGTCGTTAACAGAATTGTAACATTTTACAGATAACGAATTTACTAGCCATTAATCAAATGAATGCCAGGAATTCAGAAAAACAAACGGTAATAAAACAGGTTTTTTCGATTACCCTACCTATCTACGTTATCTCGAAAGTGTGTTCTTTGAACTCGATATGACATGGGACGGTATTTCGTCAATTTGTTGATAATTATGAAGTAATTAGATCCAACCGTTACCAAAACTTTATTAAATATTTTGATTGAACTCATTTTCAAAACATAAATTAAATAATTATGCCAAAAGGTAAGAACTGTATTAAATATTCAACTAATGATCCCATTTAAACTTTTGATTCTATCTACTTTTTAAATCATTCTTATTGTTCTGTAGTTCTTCTAAATGTGCATTTGTTTTTATGTTTTATGTTTACGCATACCATAAGATACTTAACTTCGGCTTCTCTTAGTTTTAAATTTTATTTTTTATTGTAACTCCATTCAGCCTTGAGGGAAATAATTCCCCTTAAGGCCTATATCATCTTTGGGGATGCTGTGTGGAGGGTCTTTTAGATAGGAAGGAGTGAACCTGGGTCTTGAAGAGACCCATGTTGTAGGGGGGAGGAAACACAGAGGCCGGCAGATCATTCCACAGCCGAGCTATGAAGACAAGAACGAGTCGTAGAAGCGACCCAACCTCACGTGACAAATATCAACCGTGTACAAATATTGGAAGTGCGTTCGGTGTGTTTTTCGACTATGTACCGGTGCCGAATGGATTAATGACGCTAGTTCTTCAGAGCATCTTCAGCTGATTGCAATCCGTTTGTTAAGATAGGCGACGGAGTCAAGGGTTTGCTTCAGATATTTTGGACCAGAGATGGTTGGCAAATTCTACAGCGGGGCGCATTTGCGATTTTTACAGGGTCAGCAGTTGTGAACTATTAAAGTATCTGCGGGCTCTGTACAGTGCGCTCAGCTTCTAATAAGCTAACTTTGCTCTGGATTCGATGGAGCTCCCATACCTGAGCTAGTCACTTAGGGTAACAAAATATTGATTATTTAAGATAGCCGAAGGTATTTTTGTTGTTGTTATTATCTCATAAAATATTGTAACTATGCGTTAGCCTACTACCATATGTTGTCAAAACAAAAACGTTACAAATAAATCAGTTTCGAGTCAATATATGACAATAAATACTTGTTTCTTTTTTAAAACCATTATTTTAATACATAAATATCAACTTGTTTCAAAACCAATAGTTTCTTCATCGGGACACAATGAACCTATACTGAAAATAATACCATATTAACATATTTAAAGACATAATTATTATTATTATTATTGACAAATAATAAGAAATTACTAAAAAATATTATCAAATTTTTAATTTATCTAAAATTGTACACAAATTGTAATTTTTTTTTAATGGTTAATTAAACTTTTTTTGTAAGCTAATACTTTTTCTAAATAGCCACCTACTAAATGTATTTTCCCATAACTCGTTTTTTTCTCATTTGTTGTTCCTTGATTTTGTTTTAATTTTTAGTTTCTAATATAGATAAATAATTAATAATTTTTTTAAATAATTTTTTTTTATCTAATTATTTTTATGTTAATACCTAATTTTTTACTTTTCCCACCAATTATTGTTATTATTTTTTATTTTTATTATTTTTCCTTGCTAACATGTCGTTATTTCAATATAATACATTGTATCCTGATGAATAAATCATTGGTTTTGAAACATGCCTGTTTATACTATTTTTTTAAATTATTTAATTTAAAATAATTATACAGTGTGAATTTTTATTTATAGAAGGTGTCATATATCAGCTTCCTTTTAGATTTTGCTACAAAAAGCTCAAATAAAGTTGGGCCTCATAAGACATTTGTTTCTGTGTAAATACATTTTCCAAATACACTTTTACGGATATTAGAAACACTTAAATTTGATTAGATACTTAAATTTTTTTTAATATCGCTTACTTACGCTTTATAAATGATGTACTTTATTCACTAATCAACTCAGTAAGGCACCCTTTCTCGAGAGTCCGGCCTCAAATTCAGCTAAAAATATACTTCCTGCCGTTCTTTGGTTGGAGGCTTGGCCACTCTCTGAGCGAACCCTAAATAATGTATTTAACAGCTTTTGTGAAATTCGCTTAAAATATATTACACTTCTTAGAATTTGTTATACCTTTCACGTAAGATAAATGGCCAGCTGTGTTTTCTACCGACACGTGATTTATTGCCTTAGACTTCACCTTCATTGAATTTATTCCGGCATTATATGGAGAAGAAGACTTGAACTCTTTGAAGATAGTTAGAGATGGCCAGTTAGTTCAGTTTTGTGGAAAAAAATCCTGACTTAAAACTTTCCTATTGCATACTTTGAGAAGTTTATCGTTTTTGCTTATACCATACATGGGTTGATACCAAAACATATTTTCTAAAATAAGGGTTTTACTCTATAAAGGAAGGATGGGAGAAAAACAAATATAAATCAAAAGATCAAGGCCTATGCATTATTCGAGTCCCGATAGCCTCCATAGCTCTTGAAAAACCGTAACTCGAATTCGGATTTCTGGACATGTTGGCATCATGGGTAACGACATTGTAGATTCGTTGGCAAAACAAGGAGCGTCCAACTTTATGATTACCTTCATAAACCATATCCCCTTATCTGATATTTTTTTCCATCCTTAAAGGGAAATCTCGCAATATTTGGGCAAATATTGGCACATTGCTATTCAACTTAAGGGAGTCCACTATGCCTCAATTCAGAGGGCTATCTAATCAAACCATGGTTTGATGAGATAGCCCTCTTAAAAAGAGTTATCAAAATAATATTTTGTAATTTAGTTGGTTTAGTTTCCTAATCTACAACATTTATCAAAACTAAAATAAAATACGCAAAAAAATGCAAAAAACAGGTTACTCGCTTTATTACTGTCACTTCTTAATACCAAAAATAGAAGCAACGCTGATGGATTGTAATCCATTTTCCGACATTATTTGTATGTTGGTGTGCCTGGGAATTATGCGTATTTTTCACCAACATTAACCCTTTTTAGGGGGGATGTATTTCAAGTAATTCGCTTAAAAAATAATAATGAGGTCAAATAAAATAAAAACCAGCAAGGAATGAACCTTCCTGCGTGCTTGGCATTATTAATTAAGTATTAGTATTAATCGCTTTCACGTGTTATTGCGTGTACATCGTTCTTGAGAAATGGTTTACGCTAAAATTAGCTGTTAAGATTCCTAACAAGAGAAACGATTTTGTGTATGCATCCTTTGGCTAATACTTATTATCTAAGCCCTGCAATATAAAGGAGTATTAATATTGTCCGATTATATTTATTATCGTACAACAGCATACAGAAAGATCGGAAAAACGTAATCAAATATATTTCAAAATTAAAAAAAAACTTTGTTATTAGATTACAGTGCAAGATGCTCCCAAGAAAAATACTTTCCAGTTCTATACTTCAAAAACCTATTCCATTCTCGATGGTTTAACCAGTTGACACTGTATCTTCCACTTAGAAGCCCAATGGCAAATCTTTCATTTTTCCACTCTTTGATAAATAAAAAGGTTCTTTTTTATGAAAAGGAAATTGAAATAATTTGCGCCCAAAAAAAATTGACTTTAAAAGACCCTGAAAATCAGTTCCTTAATTTAAAGTTGCTTTGAAGCAGAATAAAGGCTCCTCAAATCCTCCGATAATTAATAATTGGTATGTTACCGCAAAAGGTACTTATTATTTCTAAAGGTCAACACCCTAGGGTATTTTTCAGAGGCTGTAATCCGCAAATAGGCTTTCTTTATGACGTCCGGAATCTTAGGGAGCTTATAAAAATACCTTCTTGAAAATTTTGACGTAAAACTTCAATGAAGCTTTCATCCGGAAATGTTCCAAGAAGCTTTCGTGTTTGATTATTGGTATGAATATGAAATTTTTATTTTTGTAGTGATCATTGAAGCTGAAAGAAGAAAACGAAATGGTTGAAAATTTAAGATTAATAAAAGCGGAATAGAACAGTATTCGGTAAGTGCCTGAATTTTTGGTGTCTGTTTACCTAATTTTTAATTATTTTTCGACTCACGGATAAATTGTACCGCAATCTTTCCTGAAATAAAACAAGCAAAAATTTGTTAAATAAAGATCTCTCCCTACCTATATATGGAGTGTAAACAGATTTGTATTAACTATTACCCTAACTAAATAGCGGAAAATCTCTTGGTTGATAAATTAATGAAACAGCAAAAACGATCGAACTTTTAGCCCTGTCACGTCGTAATAAAATAGTCACTGGTGAGTTCATCGAGAATTTCTTAGTCAATGAAAAAACCGTAAGCTTGCAACGTCATTTCCATTATGAGCTATGGAGATTTGAATTACCCACTTTAAAGCTAAACAAATCGTGTCGTTATTTCAAAATCAGTATAAAACGTATACTATGTACAGAAGCTTTAGTAAAGGAGTTTTCTATAAAACGCCAGCATCACTCAAGGCGCAATGCGAAAGGAAATAATCTATGTGATTTATTTTCGACATTGATGAACGTACAAGTGGTCAATTAAGAAAGATTCCACTCCGCTAAAAATAACCCATCAATAGGCTTTGAAAACCCAAAATACGACTCTCCCATTTGTATATATGCTTCTGTCAAGATGCCAAAAAATATTTACAAACATTCTTAAAGTAACAAATGGACAGAAATGGATCATTTAAAAGATAAAAGAGGTCATCGATCCAGAAAACAATATTTTTTTTATGAAGATTAATTCCTTTAACATTATTCAAATTAATATTCTGATTACAAACATTACGACCTAGTTCACATAATGTTTTCAGAATTAAAACGGTTTTAACCTGCACGGAAACTCACGATTGTTCAAAGATCAAGGTCAGAGCGATAGATGCTCTCCGTATCGCCCTGGCAAAAGACCACCATTCAGAATGGAAATATTACTTAATTAGCTTTGGTCCTGTCAGGTGGCTAGATCTGAATTGCCAGGAACTTTTCAACCTTCGTTTTCCCAATCTCCTTCCCACCCTTAATCCATTAAACCCCATAATATACCCCAATTAAGGATGGCATAGTACCACTGACTTCGGACAATTGGGACTTCCTTAAAAATAAATAAATAAAATTACGGATTTATCCTCACATATTTTTTTATTATTTATATATCCATAGGATAAAGACCCAGACCACACCATTCGTGAGAGTAAATCTAAAAATTGGAGAAAAATTTTTGAAACATTTATAAAGATCGTCATTTTAATCTTAGAAATTTTTTCTTAATAAGAATTTATGAACTGACAAGATAGGCTCAATCAAGCGTAGGCAATTAAAAGTATGCGTTACCGAAATAGCATTTGACTCCGACAAATTGCTTCTGGCTTCAGAAAAGCTCAGTTTCATTCCCTTTACTGAACTCAAAAGCTTTTCCTCCCCCGTCCAAGACTTGAATAAACACGAAGACATCTTTGTGTGACACATTTGCTTTGAAGTAAACGCTGAAAAAAATAGTGCTCCAGTATAAAACTCGTCTCTTGAATGTGGCCTATATTTTCCAGACATTGATAAAATGTTTTTCGTAAGCGCAAAATTTTAATGGAAATTCTTGACAAAAATTATTTGCATTGTCAATCCTTTGTGCGAATTTGAAAGATGTTCCAACGATAAAGTTTTTCTGAAAGTAGGTTGTACTTACTTTGACTTTTTTTCTTAGAGCTATTTCATTTTATCATTTAGATTAGGATACTTCCATAAAACAAACGAAATTCTAGAAAGAATCTTGAAGTACTTTCATACTTCTGTTTCATATCTGTCCCGTATTCGTAACACTTGAGCATAGTTTTATACTCGTACATGAGATATTGTTTCTAAGTAGTCTTCTAAAATCTCGTGTGAGGCGATACATAAGTTAAGCGTTTTGCTTCTTCACAAACAAAAAACTAATAAAAATTAATGTGAAGTACAGTAATTGATATAATAATATTCCATATCCTCAAGGGTGTTATAATATAATCGGCTATTATACAAGGTGTCTGGAGGTTATGTGCAGTCGCTTCGGAAGGTGATTCTACAATTACGTACACGATCGTATTCACAATAAAATATTAATGATTTTTTTTCGGATTCCAACGTTTTAAGGTACTTTTTAGGTAAAAATGTTTAATTTTGAAATTGATTGTTTTTCGAAACATCAAAACTCATGTTGTTTGTTATTTTTTGTGTGCGCTATTCATGGATGCTGATCAGACATGGATGTGCGACATTGACACTCACAGCGTATTTACCTGGTAAATTTTATTTATTTATTAATCTATAAAAACACATTAGTATAAGGGTGATGTACTGTGCCTGTCTCGCTAGGAAATCCTGTGTTGAGAACAGGCACAGTTTAAAACATTATAATACAATTAAAGTGGCGTACAGTCCATACATTGTGCCTAAATTGAGAACATGGCTCGGGAACTTTTTGTGATAATGTAATATTCCTACAAATAAATATTCTACAGATCTGTGCAATATATAATTTTATGTAACATATATTCGTTTCTTATGTAAGCTGTTCCTTGCACCAAGGAAATGAGTCATTGTTAATAATTTAAAAAAAACTGTAAAGTGTAAACAAATACATATAAAAGGAAAATATAAAATGTTTTAACAAAGTATGCAGAAACAGGAATAACAATTTCTAATTTTACGAAAACATATAAATACCTAGTGTTTTACAGATATAGTGAAACTGTATAATGAAAAGAAATACAAAGAATTAAAAAGAATAAAGAGGAATTGCATTAGAATGATAATAGATAAGCAACTTTTAGTTTCTTTTGTCAACCTAGCCACAACCATGCTAGAAGATAATAATGAAAACGACATTTTTCAAAGCCACCAAAATATTTCATGTTATATGTAACTACAGTCGAAAACATTGCAGCCTACCCTTGGTCACAGAGCAATGTACACCACTACATTTTACCATTGGTAAAAGAGCAAATATAACTATATTATTATTTACTTATGCTACTTATAAGGAGGTATAAAAATTATTTTATTAATTTTATCAAATTCGCTGATGTTTGATCTGTCTTGAGTTTGATCCAACTCTTGGTGTCCATTTTATATTTAGCGTAATTTGTATTCTGTCTAATGGCCAGTGGAAGTGCATTGTTAAGCTTTGTTGCACAGTACGTAACATTTATTTGGCCAAGTGTTGTTTTAGAGAAAGGAATACGTAAGAGATTATGCCTTTTGAAACTAGTATCGCGAGCAGTTTGGATATTGAAAAATAGAGTTTTGTGTTTAAATAGATATGGTAGTATATTTTTAACATAAATTTGCCTAATATCCGAACCACAGATACTTCTAAAGATTTCGTCCGAACTGCTGATCGGTAGTTTTAGAAAAAATCTTTATAATAAGTTTCTAAGCTTTAAATATTGGTTCAATAGCGGCAGCAGTATTTCCTTCCCAGTATAACCTACACTACATGTTTGTGTAAGTGAGAACACAAAGTAAAACACATAATTTAACGGACAAGTCAAAAAGGTGTGAAAATGACTGAATTATTTAACTGTTTAAAATAGTTATCAAAACTCACCAGTTGATGCCCCTGTGATCTTGTAAGTATTCGTAGTTCGACGCCATAGCGTATTTTGTAGCAAAGTTCCAGAGAGAGCAGCTTTTTAAGCTGGGCATTTGTTCCTTGGTTCAGTAGGGTGGGTGGCTTGCTCGCCAAACCACGTACAGGTTGCACAAGGTGGCTTGACGGCAGTAATTGGACACTTCTCGAGCGTGAACTTCAGCGGCTACGTCCTAGCTGCTCCTAGCAAAATATCGTAAGTTTATTGCAGCCTTTACAAAGTTGATAATACTCGTATAAGCGTAAATATAATACGCTTTAAAATAGGCTTAAAAGAGGGTGTTCTACCTTCACACAGAGGGTTGTTTATTATACATTATGTATGAATTACAATATGAATATTTTCTGGTATTAGTACCTACATATCTATTTTTAAATATGTGTCGCATATCGATTGCTTCTAGCAACTAAAAACTAATTTTAAAGCTCTCCAACAATGGCCTAATATTACACAACCGGAGGTATTTGGTGTAAAAATAAGAAAAAATCAATGCGTTTCTCACATCATGAGGTGCAACAGACTCAAGATTAGGTACCCAATTGGTCCTGGGGCGGACTGGTAGAAAGCGCAGTAGACCAAAATTCCGTCACCAGGTACGAGATTAGACTACTTTGACAAAGGCAACCCTCGATAAGACAGGTCACGAGAAGAAGAAGAATTTAATTCAATTCAATGTAGAATTTCTCCGGCCGTACTAGCACGTGCTATACTTAATGATGTACTTTTAAAACTGTACGGATTTTCGATCCTCTCTGATCGTAAGCTCGGTTTATTTATTAGAATTTTTTGTCAGTATTTCCACCCTTTATACCCATTATGAGGCATTTTAATGGTTAATTTTTCTTTAGTATACCCTATTAATTACACCCAGAGTGATTCAGGTTGTTCTAAAATGTTGCAATGGCGAATTAAAGTATAATTTATGGCAGTTCGTAATTTTATACAGGAAACGTAATTGTACACTCGATTTTTATTTTCAAATTGGGGTTATCCAAAGACAAACCATAATTTTAATATGTAAATTAATAACACATGATATAATATTACAAGTAATCAAATGAAACAATGAAACTTTGGAAATTTTTTGAGGAACACTAAAGATAAATACCATTAATTGACACACTTCGGTATATATTAACTAAATTTTAAAAACTGTTCCACATTTTCTATTGGAAAAAACTACCGTAATTTCGACATTAGAATCAAAGAACATGAAAGAGGACTTAAAAATAAAATGAAAATTCAGAATTCGCTAATCATGTTATTTCAAGCAATCGCAGTTTTGGTAAAAATACGGGAATCCATATTCTTCACATTAATATTAAAGGTAAACGCTTAGATAATTTAGAAGCCTTTTAAATTAAGAAATCCCTTAATAATAATTAATCTACTATTAATAATCAAAAAACCTTTTCTTACAGAACAATTTTAAATATGTTTCCTTTCACCCCTCCCTCAATCTCTATCTCTTCCCCCACTTTTTTATAACCCTCGTCACGCCCCCACCTCCACTGTGATACTTACTATGTGTGTTCTGCTATAATTTTGTAATATTGTTTAGTATATATGTTGCCCTGACGATAGAACGGTTTGTTCCGAAACCGGTAGAAAATAAATATAGTAAAAAAACAAAATTTTATTATTTCATTTCATTATAATGGATAACCACAAAGTGATAAAAAGCTTCATACAATAGTAAAAAAATATTACATGTATTCAAAAAAGTTCATTGATCAATTTGGCCATCTTTTAATTTGGGTACCGTCAAATAGTCCCAACTGGTACTAACCTCCCGGAGCAAATGAGACTTTGGCATCTCACTTGTGGTATGTTTTGAGGCTGAAGGAAATGGGAATGGAAGGTTACCAGATCTGAATAGCCAGATAGTTCCCAGACGTCGTGGAAGAATACGGTTGGGAACTATCTGGCTGTTCACATTCTCCACTTAAGGGATACTCTGGGTGACTGGCACTCCTTTTAAGGGATACTCTGGATGACTGGTGCAATGCTTCCCTGGGAAGAGTGTCGGAAGCCGGGAGTCGCTTTGCACTGCTCTGAAGGGACTGTCCCAATTTCGTGGCTATGGTCTGTTCTGGATATAATGTGTTTTTGGGTTTCTTGTTTATTTACTTATAGGTTTTTTGGTACACTCCCGCATTCCATCTTGGATTACTCCGGTTATCGACAGAAGGAGCCAATAAGGGCTCTATTTCTGTACCTGTACTAACCAATTTGATGTGCGTTTGTGACTAACCTCCTTCTATGCGAAAGCTGTGCAGGGACACTTGAGGGTTTAGAGTTTTTAAAAAATTATAGATTCATAAACAATAATTATTAGCCTGAAACACTCATCCAAATTGAAAAAAACCTTTCCGAGCAAAGATAAATGTCGCCGACAGGACTCGAACCTACACCATTCTGATTTCCGGTCAGATGCTCTACCGTTGAGCTACGTCGGCTTATCGCAAACCCGCCAAGTTAATCAATATATTCTAGTGTTTCATTCAACAATTACTGTTTTTATTATATTTTCACCTGTAAACAACCAAACTTTATTAGTATGAGAAAGGCTTGTAACGGCTAAATCCCTCAAATAGATGGCATCGAGACAAATTATGTCTACATTTTATCGGTGAAAATTGCTTTGACTTGTCAAGATTGATTATGCTCGAGCAACCAAAGTTCTAAAAACTTACCTCCTGATTCCTCGCTCGGAAAGGTTTTTTTCAATTTGGATGAGTGTTTCAGGCTAATAATTATTGTTTATAAAATAATTGTTACCCTTTGCGCTATGCACAAAAATCTTGTCTTAAGTTTTTAAGAACTTTAGTTTATCAATTAATAATTATAGATTCGTTTAATTAAAAAAAAATTAGAGTCCTTGACGTGCACCCTGAAGTGGTGAGTAACCTTAACTGAAAGTGGTGAGTAACCTCAACTGGCTGTTCAAATCTGGTCAGCAAACACGGCCAAACCTATGTCAAACTAAGTTTCTGTTCTGACTGATGACCGGGTAATAAAAGTGGTAAAGTCATTAAAAGTACAAAAAAAATCTAGCCCGAAAACGTTATCTAACCTCACCCAATTAATACATTTATTTATTTTATAACTTTAAAAAAAAATAACAAAAATTATTAATTATGTTAGGTTAAATAAGGTTTTTTCGTACATTTAACGATTTTACATAATTCTTAAAGGGTGTACAGATTCATATGTGTGTTGGATTATCATGGAACCATTCTGAATATCGTAGTCCTTCACAAGGGCGATACTGACAGTATCTACCACTCTGAAACATACCGCAAAGATACTTCATATTCCTTAAATAATACAAATTGAATAATAACATTTTCTTGCACACTCCGTTATTTGAACCCGCAACCTCTCGAATCATATTCGAGTACCTTAACCGTTCGACCACGCTGAACGTCAAAAGGCACAATGCACAAAGCTATCATTTTAAGTTGGGCGTTGTGTAAGTTAGCGGAGATATTAAATGCTACAAAAAGCTCGGTAACCTTAAGTTTCCACCCTGAGTACGGGAAAGTTAAAAAATATATATATATATAAGTGAACCAGAGCAATCAGTGGAAACTTCAAATGAAAGGATTGTAAAATATTGTGCGGCTGGCCTAAATCGTCCACTTGTCGCCATTCCCTTAATAACAAAAAGGCAATGTTCGATTTTGTCCCGAGAACCTCTAAGTGAAAAATACACAATCCAATCTCACCGCAAATAGATATCATCATGTTTTATCATGTCGAATATATTTTGCCAATGCTGACGCAGAATATTTTTCAGGCTGAAACGGATAGAAAAAACTGTTTCTGACAGATGTTCGAATGGAAATCTATTTTCTTTCTTGTTAACATTTTTGTATGCCACGTGAAAATACCGTATGCACCAATTTGCTTTTGGAATCATGCATTTTATTTTTTTATAGTAGCTCCACAGGAGGCCCTGAGGGAAATAATTTCCCTCAAGGACTATGTTATCTTTGGGAATGCTGTATTTGAGGATCTTTTAGAGGGTAGGAAGTAGTGAACCAATGAAGAAAAGAATCGTAAAGAATTCAAGGCTGATGTAAGCGCAATGAACAAAATTGAAATAGGGACGCTAAGATGGTTTGGGCATGTAGAGCGAATGAACGAAGAGAGGAGTTTAAGGAGAACATATGACGCGAATTGGAATGGAAGAAGAAGCCGGGGGCGTTCGAGGAAGACATCGCACGATTAAGTGAATCAAATACTTGAGTCGGGCCATGTCAGAAGCCGGAATAACAGAAGAGAATGTATGAGACGTTGTATGAAAGTGAATGAAGCAAGAAGTGTATGCCAAGATCGAGTTGTTTGGCTGTCCGTTCTCTCTGCCTACCCCTGCGGAGAAACGGCGTGATGGTTAGTTAGTTCTCATGTTGTAGGAGGGAGAAAACATAGAGGCCGGCAGAAAATTGCCAAATTCTATAGTGGAGACTTGCGATTTGTACACTTATGTAGATACTATCAAAGTATATGCGGGTCCTGTACAGTACGTCCAGCTACCGAGAGGCTAAAGTAATCATCAAATATTATGGTCTGGCTTTGGTTTTTAAAAAAATCACAAATTAAATTAATTAATTGCGGTTGGCGCAAACAAAAAGTTGTCCAAAGAAGCGAAGCTAGCAGTCCAGAATGGAGTGCTGATACCAACTCTGATGTATGGCAGTGAGGCATGGAACTGGCAGAGGAAGGATGAAAGTAGACTGAATGCTGTAGAAATGAGATCTCTGAGACGAATGTGTGGTAAAACCATGTATGATCGAGTGAAAAATGTAGAGATTCGTAAAGAATGCAAGGCTGATGTAAGCCTAGTGAGCAAAGATTAAGAAAGGGACGATTAGATGGTTTGGGCATGTAGAGCGAATGAACGAAGAAAGGAGTGTAAGGAGAACATATGACGCGAATGTGAATGGAAGAAGAAGCCGGGGACGCCCGAGGAAGACATGGCACGATCAAGTGAATCAAATACTCGAGTCGGGCCATGTCAGAAGTCGGAATAACAGAAGAGAATGTATGAGGCGTTGTATGAATGTGAATGAAGCAAGAAGTGTATGCCAAGATCGAGTTGTTTGGCTGTCCGTCCTCTCTGCCTACCCCTGCGGAAAAAAAGAGAGAGAGAGAAGAAAAAAAGAGGGCGGCAGAAAATTGCCAAATTCTATAGTGGAGACTTGCGATTTGTACACTTATGTAGATACTATCAAAGTATATGCGGGTCCTGTACAGTACGTCCAGCTACCGAGAGGCTAAAGTAATCATCAAATATTATTGTCTGGCTTTGGTTTTTAAAAAAATGACAAATTAAATAATGCAAGTAATTCTTCAAGCGCTATCATGGCCGTCATCGAACATTAGTGTTGAAAAAAAAACTTCAAATACCATAAAATATGTTTTTGTGTGTAGATGGCGCAAGAATCCCGGCTGCCTGGAGTTAGCGGAGTATAAAAGTCTTATTTGGAGTATGTTGTGAGACTAAAGTAACTGGGTAGGGGAAGAAGATGACGAGAAAAACATTGGGAGGAATCAGATCTTATTACTAAGCATGGCCAAATGATATTTTTTTACTTAACTTACATTAATTTAAAACCTAATTTACTTGTGGTTTGTTAGGAAGTACACATTAACAATATTTTATACATAACATGGTAATATTTAAAAAAAAAATTAAAATGATATACAGGGTATTAAGAGACGCACCTGACGCACTTTAATCAGCCCGACTTTATTTGGATTAAAAAACGTAACGACATTTTTGTTTTTGTTTTTAATTCACCTGGAAATATTGATAGTCGTGGCGGTTGTCGGCTGAGTGACTAATGACAAGTAATATTAAAAAAATATATTTTGAAAAATAATAAATTGTATTTAAGAGATTCCCCTAAGAGGCAATACATCAATTGTCTTGAATATGAATTTAATGTTACATCTGCATGCATTGATACACTTACGGATAAATGGTTTTCTAACGGAATTTTGTAATGTTTGGTTGTAATTTAATACCTTAGTTTTACAAGAATATCCCCAAGAAATACTTCCTGTGGTAATTTCAACAAATATTTAATTTCTATATCGTGGTCTTAGAGGTAGGGCAAAACTGATAATATACTACTCTGGAACATTCCGTTAATACTACTTATAATTTTTAGTTTTTAATTTTTAAATAATTTAAGACATTTTACAAAAAATATAAGGCAAAAAGTCCCGATAAACTACTTTTTAGTAGTTTGTCTAACGGGAGCTTATTATTCACCACCTTTTACTAATTTTACTGTTAAGGTATTTAAATATATACAAATGTATACATATATATATATATATATATATATATATAATAACAACTTCAAAATATGTAACTAAATTAAAACATAAATATTTCAATTTTTAATTATTAAATATTTTTATCGAGATTTAAAAACCTCATTGTAATATTTAATCATTGAAGAAAATATTATTAACATAACCCAAATGAAAGATGAAACCGGAAAAAAGGACAGAAAATAAAAAGATTTCAGTCCCAGATGCGACTGATTTTTTTTATTTTATATCTTTTTTCCGGTTTCATCTTTCATTTAGGTGATGTTAATATTATTTTCTTCAATGATTTTCACAAATATTTCGTAACAATCCTACTCAAAACTATTTTCACACAAAACGTATAATAAAAACACAAATGAGAACAATAAATCGTACAAGAAATAATATTTCCTAATTATCTAACACAACTTATTTATAAATGAATTTACTTTGTATTCACCACTTTACTAATATACACAGATAATATATTTCGAAAGCGATGCTTTCTTCATCAGAAATATATAGAATACTAAAAATAATAATTTCAAGTATAGACAACAGATAAAAATAGAACACAATAATTGTTAGAATAGACAAATTATAAACATGAAGAAAAATTGATTAAAGTGAGTAATTAATCAAAAAGGTTAATTAATTTTTTTTTATACAACATTAATAACAAATTTATATTAAGAATTAAAAAAAAAAAATAATAATTAATATTAATATGAAAATAAATTCAACAGATAGATATTTAGAATTTTTTTTTTTTTGATTATTTATTAAATTTAATTTAACATTAACGCTTTTTCTGTTTTCAAAAATTGTTTCTTTCAGCTAGCCAGCTAGTTTTCAATATATTAATTAACGGTTTACTGTTTATATATTTATTTTTATTTCGTCGCGTTACTTATTTAAACAGCTATTAATCATGTGATCTAAAGTTTTTTGTCCATATTTGTTTGTATGCTTAGGAACGATTAATCCTTCATTAAAATTGAGACGAATATTGTAAGTGTGCTCTAGTCTGAATAATATCTATAACCCTGTGTTTATTACTGCGCTCATATACATTTTTGTACCAAAGAATTGCTCTAACTGAAAGAATTTTGAGTCTCTAATATAAGAAAGGCTCTAATATAAGTATGGAATATTATGACTGTGTTCGTTCGTTGTTTTATATTGGTAACTCAGATATAAAATTAAACAAAAAATAACAAAAGTCATTTCGAAATTGCGATCTGTGGATGTGTAGCCACGAATCATAGCCGCTCTAAGGAAACGTAAAAAACTTTACTAATGCATGTACGTAAGTTCGTAGATATGTAAAATATAAATATAGGATGCCTTGACAGTTTAGAATTCATAACTGTTTATAATTCAGTAGCCTTGTTCAAACCAAAGCTAATTGAATGGCAACGGTCCATTAACTGAAGATAAACTAAACAGGCACCAAGGATTTACTAGTAACCCGTTTGAGTGAATTCGTAAAGTCCTAAACCAATTTGGCATTATTATTATTCAAAGGAAACTTTATAGCAACCGTTTATTATTTTTTCGATTTACTTCAATTCGGGAGGCGGGTGTGGGTACCGCCGTCCCGGGAACCATTTGTTGGATAACCAACACTCTGGTCACCCCAAGTGGTTCTCTACGTTTGGTGACTTAGTGGGGGTGCTCGGGTTCATGGGGATGAGGTTTGTCCATGTCTTGGCGGCGGATGTGTCTACCCGCAAACTGCGTGGCCGGCCTGAGCAGAAGTCAGAAGTTTGTGGAGACCCTTTGACCTCTCCAGCCGGACTGCGGTGGAAGGCATGATTTCATATGTTCGTCACTCCCGGTCACACTGATCCCCATATTCCTATCCATCCATCCATACTCCTTTCCTTCCCAGATCTCCCTCTCTTTTATATCTTAAAAAAACCTCAACACGGCATCCCCAAAGATGACAGAGTTTGAGGGAAATTATTTTACTCATAGCTTCCTGCGTGGAGTTAATGTTAAATAATAAGAAAAATACCTAAATTTCACTTCTCCATGCAACTTAATGCAACACAGCATTTCATGTTTCGAAACTTCATAAATTATCAGTTTTTAGAAAAAGTTTCTAATATGTGTCCAATAAATTCTCTCGCATACCCTTAGCCACCATTCTCTACTGTTCTTCTCTAACCTGAAGTTTGGTGAAACTTTTGTAATTTAACTAAAAGGAGCTGCACTGGAAGTTTTCAGAACCGTACGGAAAGGGCTATTGAGTTTGTGAATTTGGCAAGTGAGAGACAAACGAGAGACGAAAAGGCTGGTCAGAATATTGAAAGGGGAGTAAATGCAAGGAACTGAATACGAGAATGAACGATGCCAACCCTTGTATATATACGACAGTGATGCATGGAACTGGATTGAGGAAGGATGAACGTAGATTGAGAATGTCATATAAATGAGATCTCTGAATCGTAGGTGTGGTAAAACAATGTATGATCGTGTTACATATGTGGAGATCCGAAAAGAATGCAAGGCAAGAAAATAATGTAAGCGTATTTAATGAGTTCCGTGGTTGGGTGGTTACGAATCCGAAGGTGGCGGGTTCAAATCCCGATGTGCGCAAGTAAATATTATTTTATTGATTTGTGTTATTTCATAATTTATTAATTAAAAATAACATATAGTAAATTTGCGGTATATTCCAGAGTGATGGATACTTTCAGTATCGCCCTGGTGAAATACCAACATTCAGAATCGAAACATTGCATGAAATGGCTTTAGCCGTGTTTGGTGACCAGATCTGAATAGCTAGGTACTTCTCATCTTTCTCTTCTCCATCTTCTTCCCCTCCCCACAAACCTTCAGCCATATCATAGTCTCACTGGCTCCTGACGCTTGGGAATAGCTGGGATTTTTGGATGGTATCACGTAAATACTCTGCGTGATTATGTCTTTAAATTTGCTCGTTGATAGTACAACTGTGGTAGTATGCGGCCTGCGTCACCAGAAGTAAGCAATCCCATGCCGTTTGCCTAGGGGTGATTAAATTCGCGGAATATTTATCATCCCTTCCTACTTACTCATCCATAATTTTCCTCCTCTAACGTCCCACCCTCTGCCGCGCCTCTGGGCTCCACTTGCACCGTAAAAGCCCCAGGCTTCTAAATCAGTATAATTACACCTCCTGACCCAAGGTAAGCTCGTAGGATGTAATCAAAATTAAAAGATAACTAACCGGCTTTAGCTTTTAAGAAATCCCTGTTTTTCTTTCATTGAAAAACAAGTTAAAACAAATAAGTTACCAAAAAAAAATCATTTTACTATAAAGCTGTTTTTGAAGTGAAAAAGAAAAAGTATGATAAATATAAAAAAAGTATGTTTTAAAATCGTTAATCGTCTACAATTCCTTCAGAAATGTTAACGGGTGATTAACCTTTCGAGTTATCAAAATATTTACGTGTAGACATATAAATTCTACGTGGCCTCCATTGTCTCCACTAAGGACCGTCTTGTTAGTCATCACAGTCATCAGCAGTCATCCACACCCCGCCGCCAAGGTTTACTAAGGGCTAGGCGGCCCAAAAGTAACCTGTCCGCTCTTCAGGACAGACTCGGCTCTGCCAAATTTAGTTAAGTGATAGGTCAATTAATAATCAAAATAATGAAGGTCAACAATTACGTTATTTCTTATTTGTGTTGTGCTCCAATAAAGCCATTACTTATAAAATAAGAATCTTTTATTATCAAACTCCCCTGACACGATAATGGATGACAGTACCCTTAACATTGCGTTCTGCGAGCTAAAGGCATTACCTTCTTCCCGAAAAAGTGATTGGAGCCCCAATATCAAGTCTACAACATATTTGTATTCAATATTACCCACAACTAACCATTACTTGTTATTTTGACCACCCGTCAAAGCATGACATACAAATTTTCCCGAACATATTTGAAATTCTTGCCAAGTAAGTCAGTTTCTAATTGATTGATTTGTGAAATATAGAACAGTAACTACTAACGAAAGAGATAGTCTTAAAGAACCACAATTAATAATAACACTGAGAAAAAAAGATTTGGTAATATTTTCTAGGTTAACACAGATTAACCTGCCAGGGTATATATATCACGGCACTATTTAACGTGGAAGACGAAAATTAAAAAGCTGAAGCGGACCCAAGAAGAGGTCGTTCAATCACCAGTTAAAGTGAGTCAAATGAACGACATTTAACCAAGGGGATTGTGAAAAAAGTTTTGTAAAGATTTATTGCTGTACCTATTTAAGACTTCCCCAACTTTCTCTCCCTCATCTCCTTCCCCTTCTCAATACCTTCAGCCGTACAACTTAACTCAATTGAAAAATATATCATAGTCTCATTGGCTCCAGACGGATAAGAACAGCTGGGACTCTTGAGTGGTATCATAAAAAAAATGAAAAAACAAACTCTTACAATCTTACGATTTAAATAATTTTCTCCAATAATTAATAAATTGATAAACATTGACGTTATTCTATAAAATTCTTCATTTTATATTGACGGTGCTCTCCAAATGTATAGGTATTGCACCAAATGATATTGATGCAAATAAAGTATGCAGTACACAGATTCAATGCTTGCATATTTCATGTTAGAAATATTTACAACGTAAATAAAATTTAAGATAAAGTTCATACAGTAATATTGTTTATAAGACAAACTCTGTCATTAATATACAAGCTTTCAAGTCACTCATTATAAGGCTTAATTGTAAGTCACAAGCTATCCGTTTAAGATATAAGTAACTTGTTATAAGTATTAATAGTTAGTTTCCAGCTATACGCCTTAGTTGTAATTCACAAGCTATACGTTTAAGATGTAAGTAACTTGTTATAAGTATTAATAGTTAGTTTCCAGCTATAAGCCTTAGTTGTAATTCACAAGTTATACGTTTAAGATGTAAGTAACTTGTTATAATTATTAATAGTTAGTTTCCAGTTATACGCCTTAGTTGTAATTCACAAGCTATACGTTTAAGATGTATGTAACTTGTTATAAGTATTAGTAGTGAGTTTCCAGCTATAAGCCTTAGTTGTAAGTCACAAGCTATCCGTTTAAGATGTAAGTAACTGGTTATAAGTATTCGAAGTTAGTTTTCAGTTATAAGTCTTAGTTGTAAGTCACTAGTAATACAACTTAATTTTATATATTACAAACAGATACATCATTTTAAAATCAAATAAGAAAAATAAAAAAATAGAAAACACGCACAAAGGTAAAAATACACTTGAAAAAATATAAGCTACACTTGAAAAGCTACAAGAAAAGTTAAGTTACAGTTGAAAAAGGAAAAAGAGAAAAAACTGCACTAAAGCTAAAAATACACAGTAACAGAAAAAAATAAATAGTACAATATCCGCAAAGTCATTATTAACACTAATAACAAATAAGTAAATAATGTAAAAAGTTGGAGTTAATAATAATTTACAAACTAGGCAGGAACAATTCGTTCATCCCTCTTTTGAAATTTGCCAGGTTTAGATTATTGTCAAATACATCCATCCATATCATTTAAGTATTTGTTACCAAGAAAGTTATAAGTGGAAGTGATGAAGTATAGGTTGGATAAATTAAATTGTAAAGCGCCTCTGAGGTGATTTTTTCACGAAAACAGCGGTTTATAAGTAATCCATTTATTATTTTTATCATGAATAATAATCCTAAATGAAATACGAAACTGGAAAACCACAGAATATAAAAAAAGGTATCAGTCGCATCCGGGATCATCATAAAGACAGCAGCCAATAAATGATGAAATGGGATTTAATTAAGGATAATATTGACAAGTCTTTAATTTGAGTTATGATATCGATGAAGACGGCGTACCGTGAAATTATCTCATTAGTTCAGTTGGTAGAGCGGTTGTCCCGGCAAGACAGAGGTTTTGGGTTCGTTTCCCACATTCGACTGATACCTTTTTATTTTCTGTTTTTTTTTCGGTTTCTTATTTCATTTAAGATTTATTAATAATATATTTTTCAATGATTAAATTATAAATCTTATTTGCCAAAATAAAAACAATCTTTTTGTAAATGAAAATCGTTGAAAAAGCCCTTTTTTATAGAAAATTTCTTTAAGAAAATAGCCCTGCGCGTCCTCGATGCCTACCCCAGCAAGAAAATGGCTATATTTTATTGAGTTGGTTAGTTTTTCTTCTTTTTCTTCTATCACAAAGATCTACAAGAGTTATTCAAGCTTACTCTGAATCAACCACCATTAGAGTGAGTAGATTTTCAAATACGTGGAATAAATCAACTGCCACAAATAGCAATCTCTCGCCAGATTACAAGTCATTTAAAGTTTCCAGCTTCTTATTGATGTGTATTGGAAAAAGCTTAATATCTGGCTGTAACTGGAACTGGGGAGCAGATAAGGTTAAATTGGAATGTCCCATTAAAACGTCTGAGAATAGATGAAAAAGTCGCTAATGAAAATACATACAACGACTAGGAAAAAATTGTTTTTAAAAATATCTCTATTTTTGTATGTAGGTACAGATTTTTAGCCCTTACAAAACTAAAGCACTGAAATTAAAAACATAGAAAAGATTTTGATCTATGTTAATTTTGGAATGGGGGGATTTGCTACCAAAAAAATGATTTCAGAGGTGCAAGTAATTCAAAATAGAGCCCTACGAAATATCTTTAGTTTGCCATGGGACACACTTTTCAAAGACATTTACAGGAACCCCAAAATAATTCCGTTTAATACCATTCCCACCAGTGAAACTACAAATACTATTTTGCATGTAATTCAACACTCAGCACATACTAACAGTATACTCAATTACAATATTGACGTACACTAAAACAACACAAGAAACCACAACAAACTACGTATACCAAAAATACACTCAATAAAATATGGACTAAAGTCTTTAAAATATAGAGCTCACACGCAATACAATAAATTACCCAACGATATTAAAAATGCAAGCCAATGTAAACGGTCTTAAAGTAAGATGCTTAAACTATATTATTTGAAAGAATACCTTAAGGATTAATGCTGTGATCTGTCTCTGTAATAAGTATAACTATATAATGTACCAGTGATATGTTTTTTTTTACAATAAGTGTCTCTGTGCATTTATATTATAATGTAATAGTGATATGTATTAATTGATAAACTAAAGTTCTTAAAAACTTAAGATAAGATTTTTGTGCATAGCGCAAAGGGTAACAATTACTTTTATAAACAATAATTATTAGCCTGAAACACTCATCCAAATTGAAAAAAACCTTTCCGAGCAAAGATAAATGTCGCCGACAGGACTCGAACCTGCACCCTTCTGATGTCCGGTCAGATGCTCTACCGTTGAGCTACGTCGGCTTATCGCAAACCCGCCAAGTTAATCAATATGACGTATGCCAACCAGAAATTTTCACAAGCCATAGTTATGCAATATACGTAAATTTATGCTGCAAAAGTAAATACCAATGACCAGAGAAATTTCCAGTTGAGTTGTCAACACTTTAAAAAATATTTCAGATGGAATTAAAATTCTGGGTTACATACCATCCGTTATTACTTTTACAAGATAACTCATAACAGAACACGTTGGGACATTTTTAACGCTTTTCTTAACTTTCCAAAACACCTCTCGTTCAATTGTTTTTTTTAAGACATTTTACTGCTGGAAGTAAATGGTAAAATAAGTCAAGGACGCCCGAGGTAGTCATGGCATAATTAATTGAATAAAATACTTCAGTTCAGTAAAGAGTCAGAATAACAGTGTATGTACCTACATATTATATGACGATGCATGAATCACCTTGCAACTTAATATTTTGATAATCACCACATATTTATTTCCTTGGAATAGTACATGTGTCTGGATAAGAATTAATATCGAACAGGCAAATATAATGCAACTTCAACTCACATGTACCTCAATTGATAAAAAATTACTATGTTCCGCAAATATAAATGGACCCAATGTATACATCAATGGAAAAAAATAATGTGGATGAAGTAAAGAATATGTACCAAGACAGAGTTGTGTCGTGATCCCTCCTCTCAGTCTACCCCTACTGAGAAAAACAGCGTTAAGGTTATTACTGCTCGGTAAAAACAACAATAAAACGCCCAAAGTCGACAAGAAGTGATTTCAGAATAAACAACGAAATAATTGATTTTTAATACTCGATTTAACAACTATCCGAAACTAGTAAATAATAATAATATTATTAATTCATTCCATAAGGAATGCTGGGAAGGGAAGTGCAATGCAATACATTCCATATGTTACAATAATAACACATAAAAATAAACAACAACACTGATTACTATAAAAAAAACGTTTATGGTGGATATTTGAATAGTCTCCCGTCTCCAGAGGGCCTTGGCATTACCAATTTGGGAAAAATTGCTGAAAAAAGGTAGCGAAAGTTGGAGAGAAACTGATTTTTCTTTTTAATAAGGTTTCATTTTACAAACGTATTTTAAGTGTTCAAAACTGAGTATGTTCAGTTTGATTGTAAGAAATCTCCCATCATGTACTATCTGTTTGATTTATTTAATATTATTTATTTGATATAATTATTTATACAATATAAATATAATTAGGTTTTATTTCTAACATTAAGTAACTTACGGTAAGTAGGTATGCATATACTTACAAAAATATTGGTTTTCATGTTCTACGGAAGTAGACTTTTGCTTTAATTTTCGAAGCAGGTCTCTTGTTTTTTTAAGAATATTTAAGTACTGAACCTGATGCAGCCATTTCATGCCACAATACGGGTTAGAACTTTGATCACTTGAAAGGTTGATTCTTGAAGTATTTTCTAATAATAGAAGTAGAATAGAAGGCTGAGGGGTGTTTTTTCCGATCTCGATAATATCTTGTTTATGTAAACATTTTGTAAAAGGTTTTCATATATCAGAAAAGTAATAAAACATATCAGATTTCGATATTTTGGATATATTCCCAAATTCAAAAACATGTAGGGATTACTACAATTACATTCGTTTTCAGAGACACTTCCATCCAGGCGTCATATTACATTATATAACGACGGGATTTCAGGAATTTTCCCGGTGAAGGATTTATTGGAATTCTGAAAATTTCAGATAAATCCCTTTTTAACGATATTGTGAACGAAACGGTCTCGAGTTCAATAAAATTGACTATTTTTGTTCATTCCTTGCAGGGACTTTCATGATACCGGATTTAATGCTGTTACCTCTTTTAGATTGGAATTATGTACGAGTACATATAGAAATATTAAATATTTCGAAATTAAATAAAAAACCATAAATTATTTAAAAAAAAAACCTTTTGTTTTCAATCACATGTTCAGAAGTAGGTACATTTTGATCCGGCTGTTTTCAAATAATGAAGTAACCCGGAATTTTCTTTCATAATAATGTGCAATGTTAACATAGTTTGAAGGGAATTTAGATGTACAAAATTATACTAAACTACTCCTAGTCCAGCTTGTGACTACGTCGAAATATATTTTGCAGCACTTACTTACTCACATACGAGGCTAAGGTAATGAAAATACTTGGATGGTAGATGTAAATAATTGTAGATGGCTAAGTAATAATTATATATGAATGTTTACCAAGATAAAAATTAAAATTGAACAGAAACTCTGTCGCAATCATGAATATTTGTTTACTTCATGGAAGTAAAGGGGAATCTCCAGAAAGATGTTAAGAAGATCTCAGCTATTCGGATGTGATCACCAACATAAAAAAACTATTTAAAGCAATGTTGATTATATATTTTTGAAACGTTTCTTTCAGAATTGTGGTTTATCAACAGAGCCCAACCAAAAAGTATCTCACACTTTGGAATGATCTACAAACACATGAAGTTTCAAGTAATCTAATCTTGTTGATTTTTTTTTGTGTTTAATTTGTAGATCATATTAATATGTTTTTTTTAAATACAATGTAAATCTAATGTTATTATTAAGTTCTGTAAGTATTTTAGTTTTTTTTATTTATTATTATGATAGCTGTTTGGGCATTCGTAACTATTTTCCACGTTAGGCCACATTGAGACGACTTATTTATATGATTTTGTTTACACCCACCCAATCTCACTTTTTATGGTGCTTAATATGATTTATTCCCGGTAAAACCGATTTACTGAGAAAATAATCGGGATAATAGATTCCCTATTATTTGAGGTACTTACACACGAAATCTGTTTTCTCCGCATTAAATGGCAATGTTTACTTAAGTTTTTTGTAATGACATGAATGGTATTGACTTATTTAAATGTATTATATTGTTTAGGTCTTGTGAACATACTGAGAAGTGAGGAATAAATAATTGGGAATACTTGTTCATTTATTTGAATTATTGAAAATTGAACAATTGGAAATAAATTTAATAATAACATTATTGAATTTATTTGCAATGACAATGGTAACAGAATGCTTGAAGTATATTTAGAGTGGAACCTATTGGTATCGAATACCTTCTTCAATCACAAATGTATCCACCAATATACGTGATAAAGAGGAAATGAAAGGTCAATGATTGATTTTGTGGTAATTGACTCTAGGTTGAGAGCCGTCTCCGCAGACACAAGAGTTTTTAGAGGGGCTGAGGTAGAAACCGAGCATTTCCTGGTTGTGACGAGAGTAAGCCTCTTCTGCGGCTGGCGCTCTAAAGTGAAAACGATGTCGACTCCAACTAGAGTCAAAATAGATAAACTGCATAATGTGAGAAGTATGTATGAAAATTGTGTAGAGATGAGACTGAATGATAAGGATATAAACGGTCTAAGCATAGAAGAAACATGGGACCACATGCACTGCGGGGAAATGGCGTGATTATTAGTTAGTCAGTTATTATTAAATTTGGTTGAAGTCAATTTAAAAAAAAAAAAAAAAACACAATTTAAATCTAATTTTGTATGTGCAAAATATAAAAAGCTTTTGTTAACGTTCGAACCTGTGACCTGTTTATATAAATCTGTAATTAATGTTGGCCTGTGGTTTTTGAACTGAACCTTTAACGATCTCTCCGATTTGGTTCTGAAATACAAATCAGATGGCCGAATATTACCGCTACCTACAAAGCAATATCAACATATGGTAAGTGATTGCAGATTATGGGCAATTTGTCTCAGGTTCATAAATATAGTTCTTGTCGGGCGATAAACGCCGTACCGCCCGCCATCCATTCAGTGATATTCCTACAGTGCTCCTTTTACATTCTATTTATACATTCTTAACATATTACATACATTTTTGCTTATTCTTAATATTACTCCTACAGTACTCCTTAGGTGCATATTCATCTAATAAACTTACAAAATATATTCGTACGTAAAATTTTCAAACCTTTATTTATTTCAAAGAATGATTGGTTTCCAAAATATGTTTGCCAAATTCAGAGTAATTATTATTATTAAAAAAAAAACCATTCAAATAAAAAAATTTATTGAAATCTTTGGTATTTAAAAAATATAAAGTGAGACAAGAAGGGACAACACAATACGGTTTCTCTTATTAATTAAACCACATCGGTGAACTCGATCGTGATTCCACAGAGACATCATTTGGGAGACTGGAACATTCACTGAGTCTATAAATGCCATTATTATATTCTTGTTTCAGAAGTCGTCCTGTCTTCTGAGAAGGACCAACTTAATATCTGTGAAAATTCATCATCCCTTAATAATAAAACACCCTTCGATCACTCCCTAACTCGAATTGTTCGGTCACCAACACAATGCTTTAAGGGTTTAATATTTTCCCCAGAAGTGGAATGAAATTGCTCAATTATTTTGATCTAGTACCAACAACGTATAATGTATTTTATCCAGAATTCTAACGTGAAGTTTTCACAAAGATATTTTATAATATTTTTTCACAGGACACCACTTTTAAAAGATAAGTAGATACCACATACCAAAAATGTAATAAAATTTATTAATTTATGTGCTCCCTTACCGACATACACTTGAATCTGTTTTCGCTTAGATATTATAAAATTTACTTTAGAAGAGAATTTTTTTTCTCACCCACCAAAAAAGATTTATTATTTTATCATAAAATTCATATTTGATTTTCAGTGTACTTTCGGTAAAAGGTAAATAAAATCATTTTGAATATTTTATCATAATCATAACACATTTTTTTATGAAGTAATGTTTTTCAGAAAAAAAATCAGTTTTTAAGTGATGAGTTACCATCGCAGCACAATAAAAACTTTGATTTGACAGAATTTCAAAAATTAGTTCTCTCCACAATAATCAGTAAACGTAACGAACAACGGTTATTTTACGTAGGTATGTAATTCAAACAAATAAAAAAAATCATTCCATTTGGTTCCATTGAAATAAGAACTTAACGTAAAATAAGAACTTGACATAACTAGGTAAGTAAAACCTACTATGAAAGGTAAAACTGCACCTTAAAGCTGAATGTTCAGAAGTCACCTCAGCAAAATTATTTAGTGGAAGGATTTTTTTAAATAATAATAATAATAAAAGTAATTATTTATTTGAAGCACATATTATTTAACAACAAAATGTAAGAAAGCTTTGGCTGCCCAACTAGGTACAAATCCCGTTTTAGAGAGTCAAATTGACATGTTTAGTTCATATTACGTGCCATTATACAAAAATAGAAGGGGAAAAAAGCTGAATTTCACATAGTATGGTAATAATTAAGTATAAAGAGATATGAAGAATAGTATAGAAAAAACAATAGTGTATACCGGATAATTTGAGTATAGTATAATAATTAATATAGAATAATAGTTAAGTCCAAAGAGATAAGAAAAAAGTATAGAGTAATCGCTAACGTATACCAGATAATTGGAGAATAGTATAATAGTTAAGTACTGATGCAGAGATGAGAAAAATAAATATTAAAGAGTTGCTTTTGAATATTTCTGAACTACTAATGTTTATCTTTTAGAAATGGTATATTGGAGGACTCCAGTATATTTATAATATAAGTATGTGAATATAGTATGATGAAATTGGAATTATTAACGCAATTTCGTAATAAATCTGACTTCCGGATTTTCACATATAAGGTAAATTAATATTTTTTTACCTTGTTTTCTCTAATGTTTCATAGCTCGGACTTACTTGTGTAATTTTCTAAAAGTTTCTCTTTTTTCATCAATTTTTCTATTCATTAAAAAAGAAAATCAATGTTTGCTTCACCCATTTTACAAGAGCGTCAAGTATTACGAAGCTTTAGCTTATAAAATTATTTTTAAAATTTTCGAAGAAACTTAGTCATATAGCTCAAAGAAATACGCATCCATCCGTGCAAGAAATTGCGCCTCCCACTGACTTTAACTTGCTCAAAATGGGTGATTAGTACGGTAGCTTGCATTTAAAAAAAAAACCAAAAAACTTGATCCTCAAAAAGAACAACAGATTTTCTAAAAATACTCAAATCCCTTAATACTATTTAAATCAAATAAAATTTATTTTAATAACTTATTGAAGTTATAAACCTCACTGTAATTAAACTCTAGATTACCATGAGGTTTATAAGCTTCAATAATTATTAAGTGAAGCATGGAACTGGCAGAAGAAGGATGAAAGTAGACTAAATGCTCTAGAAATAAGATCTCTGAGACGTGAGAGTGGTTAAACCACGTATGATCGTGTGGAAAATGTTGAGATTCATAAAAAATGCAAGGCTGATGTAAGCGTAATGAGTACGATTAAAAAAGAGACGCTTAAATGATTTGGGCAAGTACAGCGAATGAACGAAGAAAGGAGTATAAGAAGAATGTATGACGCAATTGTGAATGGAAGAAGAAGTCGCGGACGTCTGAGGAAGACATGGCACGATCAAGTGAATCAAATACTTGAGTAGGGCCAAGTCGGAATAATGAAAATGAATGTATGAATGTGAATGAAACAAGAAGTGTATGCCAAGATCGAGTTGTTTGGCGGTCTGTCCTTTTTGCCTACTCCTGCGGGGAAATGGCGTGATGGTTATTTAGTTAGTTAGTTAGTTAGTTAATACGCTATTTCAAAATTGTATATTTTATTCACATTCATGACTTTTATTAAGTATCAAAACAGTGTACCATCAGCACAGGTGACAATAAGGAGTTAGTTTATACACCTATCTTATAATAAGTTTTCGACCTTTCACTTCTTTTTCATTATTCTTATGATTTTTGCGAGATAATGTTTGTTGTTGTTTATTGTATTATTGATTATTATTGCTAGGTAAACATTCATGCATGTAAGTTTTGAGCATTTTGCCTGTTTAACGTACTAAAATAATATAAAATAAAATAACAATTATATCTAGAGATACATCTGTTTTTCACAAAACCTTCAAAACTAATCCAAAAAACAAATTATTTTACTGTCAGCAACAAAATAAATACTATTTCCATGAACTTGACATTTGAAGCAGAAAACTTCGACAAGTAAGGTGACCTTAGAAGGGAAGTGTAACAGGTGGAAATGCCAGGTATCCGTGGTTATTTGTTTAGCAGAAACAGATTTTTAATGAGATTTTATCTCAGACGCAAACACGATGCGACAGCATCACAACCTCGATGCCAAGGGTGGCATTTCCACTGGAACGTACGAGTATTTATAAGGAGGAAGATCGATCGTATGTTTTCGAACTTACTTCAGTTAAACATCGAGTAGAATTCTTTTGCTTTTTCCAGTCATTCTTTTTAAATCTGTTCTTGAGTCCTAAATTCGATAGGAATTTATTCATATTGTAATTAAATGGTACAATCAAATTTTGGTTTCCTTTATTTTTAACACCTACCGGTTTTGGAACAACTGCATTTTCTGAATTGGCCAATCATTTTATTTCAAACAATCATAATTTTGATAAAAATTTGGCATCAATATTCTTCACATTAATAGTAAAACTAAACGCATAGACAATTTAGAAGCCTTGGAAATTTAAAAAAAAATCCCTTAATAATAATGATTCCTATTATTAACAAAAAGAAACTATCTTACAGCCCCATTTTCAATATGTTTTTTTTCACCCCTCCCCCAATCTCTATCTCTTCCCCCAATCGCTAGTCACGCCCCCACCCCACGTGACACCGAATGTGTATACCCTGCCATAATTTTGTAATATTGTTTAGTACATATTTTGCCCTGATGATGGAACGGTTGTTGAAAAGATGTTAAAACAATGCTTGAGTGTTTCATTTAATTATAATGGATCAAAGTGATAGCTACAATCAATAGTATCGATATTTAAATAAATACTAACTCTTCTTTAGCCGCCAACCCTCCAATAAATATAAGAGCAATAACAAATAATATTTCATTGCGTAGTATTTTCTAATATTGTGTCCTGTGCGATGAAAATCATATCTTCCAAATCTAAAACTTTAAAAAGTAAGGCGCTAATCTGAAGTGACCTGGCAGGTAAGTATATGTCTATATCCGTTTGTGCATAATAATGATAAACCCTAGCAAGTAATATTTGTACAACGCCCTTGTGGTGATTTTTCACAAAAAGGCCCTGTACAAATCATCCGATTATTATTATTGTTAAATTCTTAAAAGAAGTGATTAGAATTCATACAGTAAGTTATTGTAAAATTATTTTGTGAATTTTATAATTAACGAAAAATCGTAGACAGTTTCTACTGTCAAACCGGCTATAAGAAAATAAATCCATGAAATTTATTAATCCAACCCATTTAAATTTCATATCTCAATAATACAATAGAATGCACCGAGCCTCACCTTAACCTATAAAACTTTCACCAAATCTAACCTAACTTACATTGTCAAAACCTTTGAAAACACCTAAAAAATGAAAGTTTTATAAATTTAACAAACATAAAAATAGAATTAAAAAAAAAATTGAAGAAAATAATATTAATCAATCCTAAATGAAGAACGAAACCGACAAAAACACATAGTAAAAAAAGGTATCTGTTGCATCTGGGAATCGAACCCAGGACCTTTGTCTTACCGGGCCAACCGCTCTACCAACTGAGACCAATTCACTTTACGCCATTTTCATCGATATCTTATGTCAACTTCAAGGCTTGTCAATTTTATCCTCCATTAAATTCCATATTATTGGCTGCTATCTTCATGATGATTGCACAGTTATACCCTAATATGGATCCAATCAAGATAGTGTCTCGAATATATCTATTCGATTTTTTATTTATATGGGACATCGTTTGAATTTTTTATTTATATGGGACATCGTTTGAATTTTTTATTTATATGGGACATCGTTTGAATTTTTTATTTATATGGGACATCGTTTGAATTTTTTATTTATATGGGACATCGTTTGAATTTTTTATTTTTATGGGACATCGTTTGAATTTTTTATTTATATCGGACATCGTTTGAATTTTTTATTTATATGGGACATCGTTTGAATTTTTTAAGTTGTTATTTTCTTCTATTTTTTCATTGACAAATATTCACATATTTATTTTTATATAGTGAAAACTTGACTGGATAAAGCAACAAAGCAATAATTTAATATATAAAAATGTGTATTATATAAATACGTGCTTTCCGAAACCAAAATAAAATGAAATAATACAAATAAATAAACGCGTCTTTGGTACGCTTGAACTTCAAAAAGTATTACAGGTAAATTTATAAAAATGATCAATCAATATCTAACTAACTAACTAACTAACCATCACGCCGTTTCCCCGCAGGGGTAGGCAGAGAGGACGGACCGCCAAACAACTCGATATTGGCATACACTTCTTGCTTCATTCACTTTCATACAACGTCTCATACATTCTCTTCTCTTATTCCGACTTCTGACATGGCCCGACTCAAGTAATTGATTCACTTGATCGTGCCGCGTCTTCCTTGGACGTCCCCGGCTCCTTCTTCCATTCACATTCGCGTCATATATTCTCCTTATACTCCTTTCTTCATTCATTTGCTCTACATGCCCAAACCATCTAAGCGTCCCTTTCTTAATCTTGCTCACTACGCTTACATCAGCCTTGCATTCTTTAATCAATATCTACCTATTACTATTTACATAATTTTATTCACCTATTATTATTTATCGTTTCACTAAAATTGTAAAGCAACTCATCTCAACACAGGACAGTCCTAGTAAGATGTGTGGCTAATTTTTTTATTTTGTTTTTAAATTTAAGAATAAATACATAAATATCTAAATAAAATACAATCACTTTGAAGAGCACACGTTTGAAATATTTGTGCACGCCGATGGTGGTTCAAACTGGTTCAAACTTGTTTGGAACACCCGCCCGCAGTCCTTTCTTACCTGACAGTATTCTTTTTAAACAGAACATCATTACAAAATCAAGAATTTCTTTAAAATGATTTGCCTGTAAGCGCATTCTAATTCGATATTTAAAACTTTTTTTGCCGATTTATTCACATAAATTATTTTTCTCAGCACAGCACGAAAATCCATCTATGCTTATAATTAACAGCGAATATGTTAATCATATATATATATAAATCTACTATAAAATATTCAGATGTATTTCATCCGAGCCATCCCGGCAACAACAAAAAAAAACACCAGCATTTTGTGGAGCATTTTTCTCCACGTAATTCCGCGTAGTAATTTACATAACAAAATTGACAGCGCAAAATGAACGCACAAATTAGAAGCCCAAAGTAAAACCCAAGCTATTTCCAGTCGCTTATAATCCGCATGATATGGGTACTGGGTATTGTGGGTACTGTAGGCGCTGACAAAAACAGAAT
>JAHDVE020012226.1:0-39930 GCA_022606495.2 Halesus radiatus | reverse complement strand
AAAGTCCCGCTTAACATCGGCCGCATGTTTCGATTTACGCAAAAAAAAACATCACCAAAATCCGTTTTTTATTCTATTCTGTAAAGTTCAGACATAATTATTAAAAAGTTTAACGGTCATATTCTAAAAAACTTAATTTACCACAATGAACAATACGAAAATATCGGAAAATGGGTTCGTAAGTAGGAGAGTTTGCATTTAAACTTTTTTTTTAATGTCTCATACTTTATTTTTTTCTAGGCTAGGCAAAAGGACACACCAAAAAAATGCCCGGTTAAGCAAAAGGCCAAGGTGTTTTCTATTTGCAGTATTTAATCAAATCATCTACGATATTTCTAGGCCATCAAATTCTCAAACCGAAAACACACGAGTTTGCATTACTTCCCATTACATCGCCTTAAAGTCATTACTTTTATTTTGTTAAAACTATGCAAATATCGATATTTTTAAATAATGTCGATCCCTGAATGACAGCTGTCATCCGAGAGATCCGGAACCGCCGTTAGGCAAGAAGTATTTAAGCTTACGGAAAAGGATAAGGAATTTTCCTTAAAAGAAACAGAATATGCTTCCTGATCAGCGGTTTGCAGGAGAGTACCTTTACTTGTTTGAGATATTCCTTCTTCCTATTATTTTCCGTCACTTAAGAGAAACGGCTGCCCGCCGTGTTTCATAAAAAAATATTTTAGGATGGTCAAAATACCCACCCAAACTGAACGATCTTTTTAAAATTAAAGGTATAGTATATATCTAGTACGGATTAAAAGTATTTTATGATTTTTTTTGTTTTAAATTATGAAATATAGGCCATTAGAGAAATCAATTTTTCATGATTTTGGATGAATCTTTGAAAATTATTTACGGGTTTATGGCAAATTTTTGTTCTAATTATCTTCTTTGCTATGTAAATATGATTACGTAAAACAAAATATAAACACAAAAAAATTGTTTTTCTAATCCGTATTCGATATTTTATATATCTTTTTCTGAAAAAAAAGATCATTCGGTTTAGGTGAGTATTTTGGCCTCAAATCCAATATTTAGATTTGTATGATACGGCCACGCAGCCGTCCCTCTTAAGGGATCAAGTAGGAATTCCAAGCACTTGAAAAACGTCCCTCGGGTTTTCCTCTTATTTATATTCACAGCATTATAACATGTGTTGGATATACTTAACACGTTTCATCTAAAAATAAAATTAAGATATGAAACTTCGACTGAACAAAAACCAACACAGTAAACAGAACCATTTTTGGGAGCATTTAAAAAAAATGTTTTTCGGCTCAAAGGGTATCTTGTAAAATAATTCAATTCATCTTGTACCATTGAGCATACAATTATTTTTAGGATGCACAATCGAAATATCGGTATTAAAAAATATATATAATAATAATTTTATATCCTTCAGAACTCATAATTAAAAGCAATAAAATGAAATGCTCTGTTCCTACAACACGCAACTTTGCAAATATGCAAAGAAAATATTTTATATAAAACTGAACCTGAGATCTGTTAATAATAATAACTTTATAGAATTCAAACCGCAACAAAAACAAGTATAACGAAAGCTTAAACGTAGATAAAGTATAATCAAGAAGGAATAAATATAAAAACCAAAAAAAATATTTACTGTGTTAAAGTTTAAAATGTAGAACTCCATTTTATTTGAAGTTTATTTAATTTTAATACTGACTGTATTTTTATTTACTTTAAAAAACGGTTTAGTTATAAAAAGTTCTGCTAGGTACCTAATTATTATTATATGTGACAGCTGTTTCGCCTTCGAAAGGCATTATCAAAATGTCAAAAAAAACCATGATAACACCACCCCCCCCCCTCGTCATACACACAATAATAATAATAATAAATGGATTATTTCTATAGCGCCGTTTTCGTGAGAAAATCACCTCAAGGGCGCTTTACAACATAATTTATCTAACCTATAACTTATCACTTAGACTTATATATAATAATTTACATATTAGATTAATTACTAATGGCTTACAGCTAACATTTATAACTAGAAAATACCTAATTCAGACTTATTATTAGTGACTTACATCTAAGACTTATATAGATAGCGACTTACAACTTAGACCTGTAGCTAGTGACTTAAAACTAGTGAGAGAGTCTTACAACTAACATATTTACATTTTAGAATAAATTATGTACAAAATTTTACTATTTGGAAAATCAGAACAGCATAGCTTTTTATGGGAGAACATCTTAAAAAAAAATATTATTTTTTTTTACGGATTTTTTCGTAATCCTCTAACTAGCTGGGGCTTATAGCAATACCCCTCATTTTACTGTCTAACTAGTACTGCGGCACTTTGGCCTTATTACTATCACCATCTGATGGTTTCATTTACTTGACTACGTTTAATTTAACATTTCGTGTGTGTTTTTAGGGAAAAGATCTTAACTGGATAAAAAACACTATTAAAAAAAAAACAGATAGCAGGAGTACATATTTATTGTGTTCATTGTAAAAAATAATTGTTACAACCCCGTATTATTACTATGCATTAATTAATATTTATTTTAAATTATACAAATAAATTAATTATAATAATCGGTAGGTGGGTACACATACACAAATCGAAATCGTCTTCTTTGAAGCATCATACTGTGTTTCCCAAATGAATTTCTTGCTGCAGATTACTCCGAGCTATTTATTTGAAACATGTTCCTTTCAGTGCGCCCCACTATAGACTTTGATAGCCACCTCTGGTCTCTGAACCTGAAAAACCCTCGACTCTATACAGCAACGGTCGGTCCGCTTGATATATTGGCCTATCTTAACAAACGGATTGCAATCTTCGGAACACAGACGTCTCAGAAGTAGGAATGCTGTCCTTGTTTTATCGATATTTCAATGGAAGATGCCCGGAAGAACTAGCGTTATTGATCCCTTTGGCACCGGTGCACAGCCGGGAAACACGCCAAACACGCGCCCATCATTTTTGCACGGTTGAAATTTGTCACATGAGAACTAGTGTTCAACAACTCGGCTGTGGACTGATTTGCCGCTGTCTCTAAAGCGCACAATATAAAAAAAAACATTTGTACAATATCTAAATGGAAAAATAAATAAATTAGTTAACAAAATAACAACACCCTGTGATTCACCTTTGCTAACTACGAGTATGTTTCCTTATTTAGACTCCTCCCGCCTAGCCCCTCTAAATCACCACCCCCACTAACCCCACCTAACAATATATGTATGTTACTTTTGTACTTGTATAATTTAAGTTAGTTTTAAGAATACTGGTGAATGACACGGAAGTATTGAAACCGGTAGCAAATAACAAATGTACATTGCGCTTTAAAAATGTTCAAAAACAAAAGGTATTTTTAATTAAACAAATTTGTTTAATTTTCGTAATGTATCAATGTCCCGGATAAATTTTAAAAAAACGTACTTTGTTTCTAAAATTAAATTACCTATGAAAATCTATTCTTAAATAGAGTATATATTTATTTATGTATCTACGCCCATTACAGGCTTTTACACGGACTAATATAATAATAATATTGAAAAGGTACATATGTATTATAATAGATAACATAAAAAAAACAACACAATTTGACGCTTTTATCCAGAGTTAAATAGTTTCAAATAACGTAGATCTACTGGATGAAAAAACCGTACTAATGCATGCTTATACTGTAACATTGATGTGCCAAATATATCAACAACATCGAAGTATTTGTTCCCCAGATGTTGAATACGTCGCATTGGGGAATTATATTGCCACGCTGAAGTTGAATTGCCACAATAAAATGGTAGGTACTGTCTTGTCCTACCAGGTACATGAAAAGCAATCAAATATAGCAGTACAGCGGTATAAAACATTGAATTAACAATGATAAATAAACATGTTAAATCGCAAATAAGTCCACGTATTGCTAAATCTTACTTCACAAAGACACTTAAAAATAATCGTTAAACCTTCTTTTGTATGCACCTAGTTTTGTTTGATACGTTAATAATTTAACGGGGAGAGGGACGTCGGAGAGTTATTATTTATAAATTCAAAATAATGATAATATTATTTTCCAATACGATAAACATGGTGTTTTTAAAGAGAAAAATATCTTAACGTTTTTTTTTATTTGCATGGGCTTAGCATTTATCAAAATAAAATCAGAAATATTACACATTTCTGACCGTTCTACGCATGTTTTACAAAAACATGTAAAAAGTTGAATATACTTTAAAAATGCTGTGAAGTTTTTTCTTTAACATGTCGATAGGATAAATTTAAAAAAAAAGAACAGAGTGTAGTTTAAAATTTTTTATAAACACTACGTAACTTTAACCTTTATGTTTTTTTTTTAAATTTTAATGCGGATTATAATTTTTTTTTAATTTTTTTTTATTGTATAATATTAGTTATATACAGTGGGAACTTATACCCGCTAAGCCACTGCAAGTAGCTTGTCAGCAGGAGTTTATTTCAACAATATAATATAATACAACAATAAATTACAATCATCATACAAATGTAGGGCAAAAATTATTATATTTAGGCACATGCATCTTGTGCTGTACATAAGTTGAGAAAAAAAAAATTAAAGAGAAAAAAAATAATGGTAAAAGCATTACAGATTTGTTATTGAGATGCTAGAGTCCAATTTTATAACACCGATTTAAATAATATTATAAAAATGTCAATATCATAAAAAATATCAAAATTATAAAAGTACCAATATTATAAAAGTATCAATATTATAAAAATATCAATATTATAAAAACATCAATACTTTTAAAAATATCAACATTATAAAAACATTAATATTACAAAAATATAACTATTACGTAAATATCAGAAATATCAAAGCATCTGTAAGTATTAAATAGATTAAGAAATAAAAATTTAAAAGATATATACATAAAACAGCAGTACAGGTTGGTTACAATGAGGATAGACTTAAATATAATAGTAACACCGTAACAGTAAGTACACCAGATATCTAGGAGCTATACAACCATGGAGACCGTCATATTTGTTACCATCAATACACAAGGTTACTTTCCAAAAGCCAACACTTTAACATCAGTGAGAATTTCATCATAGGACAATTGTTTTTAAATTCGTACGGCAATTTGTTAAATATAAATGGTACAATGTATTCAAGGGTTCGTTGACCATATTTATTTTGAAATATTGGCACTATCATTCCTATATTTTGTGTGAAACGTGTATTGTGTACATGATCCACCACTGCCTTATACGGACTTTCAGATATATGTTGCAGTAGAATTTTATGCCACAAAAGACCACGAACAGGTAATACATTAATTGATTTGTACATGATATCAATGTCTCGCCTTTGCTTAAAAACTGTTTTACTTACTAACAATTTTACCATGGCGTTTTGAATCCGCTGTAAATGTTTTATGTTGGTCTTACAGGAGTGTCCCCAAAGTTATATACTTAGAATAATTCTGCACAAGAGACAAACCAAGGTGGACTTCATAGTTTTTATCTTTGGTTAAGTTTATTTACAAAAACGTAACGAGAAAGGATTAAAAATATTTTTCTCCACTTTAAAAATCATATTCATATATTAAATATTTTGTAAGACATGCTAGGACGGTCAGAAAAATTATTATTTTTGATTAGATTTTGATAAATGCTAAGCCTATGTAAATTTATAAAATATTAAATAAATATTTTTATTTAAAAACATTATGTTTATCGTATTGCGTAATAACACTATCAATATTTCGAAATAATAAATAATTGCGCCCCGACGTCCCTTTCGCCCTTAATAGCAAAACAAGATTTGTTATAATTGTAAGAGTGTTTATTTATGGGAATTAATAAGCTATTAAGCCAAAAATAGCTTAGCAAATAAGTTTGTGCCAAATTAAATGGTGTATCTATAATACATAAGTGAATATAGTGCTACCCGGAATTCCGTAGACATTTCTCTGCCCCTGTCATTATGCGGTCCCGGGATTTGAACGGGTTTAGGTCTTCATCTGCCTCCCCACGGATCAACCCTACGGGTTCGGGTTCTGACAGAGATCAGAGGCTGCGTTCCCCGGCCCTGCGCGCCCGGTGGCTAATCTTCTTAATCAACCTATCAGAGCGCGACCTTTGTGATATTCTATGCGACCACTGAAGAGATAAACCGATAGAAGTGCGTTGTGAGCGTGCATGTGTGCCTGAATTGATGTTTTTTTTTCTTATTCCGATAAAATCGTTCAATTTAAATTGTTTCAAATTTAAAATATAGTAATTCTTTCCTGAACAGAAAATCAATATCATTGAGCTGTCTGGCCCCAAATCACAAGCATATCGATAAAGATTTTATCGATAATGTCGGTAACTTGTTGTCGTTCTCGAGCACGACTGCAAATCGAATAAATATGCTTAATTTTACACGATTCTAAAGCGCGTTACACATGACGAATGTAATATTATATTTTGATAAACAATAATTATTAGCCTGAAACACTCATCCAAATTGAAAAAAACCTTTCCGAGCAAAGATAAATGTGGCCGACAGGACTCGAACCTGCACCCTTCTGATGTCCGGTCACATGCTCTACCGTTGAGCTACGTCGGCTTATCGCAAACTCGCCAAGTTAATCAATATATACTAGTGTTTCATTCAATAATTACTGTTTTTATTATATTTTCACCTGTAACAGCAAGTTACTATGCACCAAAAATCTTGTCTTAAGTTTTTAGAACTTTAGTTTATCAATTAATAAATATTTGACAAGTCAAACAATTTCCTCTAATAAAATGTAGACATAATTTGTCTCGACGCCATCTATTGAGGGATTTAGCCGTTACAAGCCTTTTCTCATACTAATAAAGTTGGTTGTTTACAGGTGAAATATAATAAAAGAAGTAATTATTGAATGAAACACTAGTATATATTGATTAACTTGGCGGGTTTGCGATAAGCCGACGTAGCTCAATGGTAGAGCATCTGACCGGATATTAGAAGGGTGTGGGTTCGAGTCCTGCCGGCGACATTTATCTTTGCTTGGAAGGTTTTTTCAATTTGGATGAGTGTTTCAGGCTAATAATTATTGTTTATAAAAATAATTGTTACCCTTTGCGCTATGCACAAAAATCTTGTCTTAAGTTTTTAAGAACTTTAGTTTATCAATTAAGTAATATTATATATTTACAAGTGGGCGTGTACAATATAGATTATATTATCTTCACCCTATACACGGAAGCTATAATATATTTCACGTAGCTCCCAAACTCTTTAAGATTTGCAACTACTTTTTACTAATATTTTCATAGAGATCGACTTCTAAAAAGACTAACTACAATTTTGGATAAATTTTTTTTTATCTTCAAAACTTTAACCATTAAACCGCTTCATTGACAGATAAATACGAATCTAGCAAAACCAATTTGTCCTGCGCCCAGGATATAATTTTTCCATGAATGGTTTTAATTGGGATCAACCAAAATTTACCCCGCGATCAACTGGTTGGAAATTCTTGATAATAATAAGAATATTTTGATGATTTGTGTAGCGCCGTTTTTTTGTGAAAAACTACCTCAAGGGCGCTGTACAATTATTTTGTTTCGAATGCTCTATCTTATCACTAACTATAAACAATTTATTACTACTACTTCTGGCTAACAAATTGCATTCACCGGTTTATCTCTCTACAATACCCAACCATATGTTCAATGCATTCGACCCATGAACGTGACGCAGCGTTAAAATATATAGCTTATAATACTTACAGCAGATAATATTATACAGTACCATACTTACCTGGCAGGTGACTTGAGATAAATAATGTTTATTAGCGAAATTTATATATGGTTCTGTACGCAGAGGACAGACTATTGGAAAACATTTAATTGGATATATTATTTAATACTGGTATTTATTTTATTGTTCTTGTTTTATTATCGTTATTATTTTAGGAAAGGAGAAGCACATTTTAGGATGGGTGGTACATTACAGGGATTTGATTAGAATTTATCTTCCTAAATGTGATTCGTCCCTCGATAAGAAACGGATTGAAGTGTGCGGCTTCGAATTATGTTAATAAAATAAGATACAGCAAGGTTGCGGGGAGGGAGGGGCAAAACATAAATTACAACAGATCGCTGGACTATCGAGGAATATATATATAGGCCACGCCCACTTATATTATATTACCGGTCTGTGATGACTGAATGGGATTGGGTAGAGAGCGATATCGTGAGATAAATCATGCTCAAATATATTTGTATATTATACTCGTCGCGTGTAACGAGCTTTAACATGCTTAAGGCCCCGCATTAATCTCTAGTCTAGAATGGGCTCTGAATCCCGACTGACCGCTGTTAAAAGGCAGATATAATCGTTCGAAAGATAGAAGGAGCACGCCTATATGAACAGCGTTTAGAATAAATGGGCGTAAGTGATAATTCTAAAAACATTAATAAAATACGACATATTTAAGACAGATCAAAAATCTTAATACGAATGTGTTAAGTAGCATTTGAAGAAACCCTATGATCTTTTTAATAAATAACAGAACAAACACGTTTAGTTTTAATTTTCGGAGCATCCTTTTCGATTTTTTTCTTTCGAGGGAATTTTACACAATTACATGTTCATCGTGTTGACCGATTATCTTTAAAAATAAAAATTTTAAGATCATAAAACCTCCAGTTTTTTAGTGTTATTTGTAATATATCCGTAGAAATTCTGTTTTGCCGAGGCTTAATTTAGTCGACGTGAACTGTATTTTGTTCATTAACGATCTGAAATCGTACCCGGGAACAATATGGTACGTAAATTGGCAGCATCCGTTACCTTTCAAATCGGTATAGATCACACGTCTAGGCGTTTTCTGTCCAGTGATGCAAGGGATCAATAATTCTGGAATTATGACACTAAATAATACTTGGCACGTTTTAAATGGCAAAGTCAATGAGATTGTTGACAGTTATTTAGATTTTAATTATTAATATTATGGCAATGCTGACAAGTCATTTTACGTTTATTGGGATGACGCAGAGCTAAAGTATGCACATTTTGATGAGAGTCATTAAGTAATTAAAATTTGTAATGCAAAAATTCTTCATCAGGTACATGACTTCAATTAATAATGAATAGATATTTATGAAAAAAAATCAGAAAAAGATTTATTATGTTTGAAGCAAAAAAAATCTGAACGGTTACCATGGCGTCAGTCTCTCTTGATTGTTCATGAACCAAGTCGCAACGTAATTTCCATCATTAATTGGATAAGAAGCTTCGAAATCTCCATTTAACTGTCAAGACAAGACGTAATATTGTCTGTTCTACATTTTCAATTAGGTTAACTGCTGTTACGATTATATCAAAATCATGTACATAATAACTAATAACTAAATCATTGTAGAAAATAATATTAACATAACCTAAATGAAACATGAAATCGGAAAAAAAACGACAGAAAATAAAAAGATTTCAGTCGCATCTGGGATTCGAACCCAGGACCTCTGCCTATCCGGGGCAACCGCTTAACCAACTTAGCTAATGAGACCAGTTCAATTTATGTCATCTTCATCGATATCATAACTCAAATTCAAGATTTGTCAATATTAATCTCCATTTTTAATCCCATATATTTGACAGCTATCTTTATAAGACTACAAAGTTTATTATTTACTATTATCCGGATAGGCAGAGGTCCTGGGTTCGAGTCCCAGATGCGACTGAAATCTTTTTTATTTTCTGTCGTTTTCCCGCTTTCATGTTTCATTTAGGTTATGTTAATATTATTTTCAACAATGATTAAATATTAAAATGAGGTTTTAAATCTCAATAATAATCATAAAAAATAAAAAATTGAACTAATAATTAACTTTACATAACGCCGTTTCACCGCAGGGGTAAGCAGAGGGGATAGACCGCCACACAACTCTGTCTCGGCACTCACTCCTTGCTTCATTCAAATTCATAAATCGTCCCGTGCATACTCTTCTGTTATTCTTGCTCTAATTTTTACAAATCGTTATTCTTCGTTAAAAGGCGTATTTACGCAAATTTTAAATTAAATAGAAATGGATTAAAATGCATAATAATATAATGTAAATGTTTTTAAAAGTTTTGGTTCAAAACTTTGTGTCACTTGAAGATATTTCATAAATTTACGTTTTCAAATAATCTCTTAAAAATCTATTCAGGATTTTTTTTACTATGTCTCTCCGGAATTCCGTATTTAATCAAGAAGTCTTTAAGCCTAAGGGAAAGGGAATCTTCCTTTACTTTTTCTTTAGGGTTAAAGCCTTCTTACTTAACTGCGGTTCCAGATCTCTCGGATGACAGCTGTCAGTTGAATTCAGCGAGCGACATTCATCAAAAACGTCAATATTTGCGATGTTTTTACAAGAGAAAAACTCAATATTAAGTATTTTACCAATTACGTTATTATTTACTTTAAACATAACTAGCTAATAAACATTATTAAACATTACGTAGATGTTGACATTTTTGACAATTCACCTCAAGCGGGGCATTGAAGAGTGTCAGTACGACCGTCCGAGTCCATTGAATTCGATTCCGAAGACGGTGGACTCACTCCGAGTTCGGCAAATACGGATTCACTCGTTTCGAACTCACACTCGAGGAACGGCAAAGGTATTGGATTGGAGTCAGAAACGAAAGGCGTCCCTATTCATTAGTTGTAATATGGACGATTTTTGATTCCGGAACGGCGGACCTATGCGGACCGAAAGGAATAAAGATCGAGTCCGAGGAATCGAGTTCATGTGACTAAACTCGGAATTGGAACCGAGTTTTTAAAATAAGTGGAATGACCCACCCCTTCGGTCGGGTACAAATTCAAATGTCACATTTAGAACCAGAGACAAAAAAATGTCATTACATTGGTGTCATGACGTTGGTACCTTTTCATAAAACGTGATTCTTCGTTAAAAGGCTTATTTCTGATATTTAAAAATAAAATAAGAATGAATTACAATATAATGTAAATGTTTTTAAAAGTTTTAGTTCAAAATCTTATGTCACTTGTCATCAATTTGTGTTTTCAAATAATCTCTTGACAATCTATTTAGGATATTTTACTATGTCTCACCGGAATTCCGCAGTTAATCGAGAAGTCTTTAACCCTCGGGAAAAATGTAAGGAATCTTCCTTAAAAAGAACGGGAATAGCGCCCCTGGTTCATCAGCAGATTAGTATTGATAAATTCGAACGGGCGTAAAACTGACAGGACACGTTCAGGGAAATAGCATTATTTTTCTCGAGGCACGGTGATTGAATCCAGCGGGATTCCAGTAAACCTTTGTGAATAAATATGTCTATCGTTTCCATTAATGTTAGTCCATGAAATATATCATTGTTGCGTAGTAAGGAACTCTATTGAAATATATAATGACTTCTGAATATATAACTTTCATTATATATAATTATTCGTAGAATTTATAAATATTTATTTAAAAGTGAATAAAAATCAGCTCATCAAAACACCGTGTTATGTTGGTACCATTGCATTTGGAACATCTGACGTCACGTGAGCATTCTGTTTTTGGATTAGTATGAAAAAAATATTTTTTCTATTCTGTTTTGTATTTTAAACATGTATTTTTTTTAATTTTGATTAAATTTTAACTTAATTTGGGTGATTTTAAGCACTATAATTGTTGTTCAATATAAACAACTATTATTCATGAAAGAAATTAGAGTATTTATGTTCAAACCAATTGTAGTTTCTAAAAAGGTCCATAATTTTATTACTTATGTTTAGTTATGGTCTACCATTAATAGAATATAAAATTATGTACGGTAAAGGTCATCCTTGTTTTGACATTTGCCATTCTAACCTCAAAACTGATCAAAACCGACCGGCCATAGATTTGGAGCGTTTTGGAGGCCTTTGAAAAATTAAAACTTTGAAAATTATTTTATCTATGAAAACTAACTTTAGAAAAAAAACTAAATATACTGGTATTTCAGTTTGAACGTCTTTATTGATATTTTTTTAATAAGACTGGAGTTCCTTATTGGTAGATTCTAAAATACGATTATAATTCTATTTATAATTACGAGAATTAAGGGTATACACATTTTAGCGTTTAAAAAATGGTACACAAGACTGTAGTTTTTAGTGTGAAAAATGTCTGTATCAAATACAATTATTTTATTGCTCTGTCCCTTAAAACCTATTCTATTTGAAACCACTAGTAAAATTTCCAAAATTATTGTGACATGAAAGGCTTTACAAATAATAATATTGTTTGGAATATAGCTGTAGCTAATACATTATATTAAAAGTTTATGATATGTTTTCTATTTGTCCCGGTGATGACACAGATAGTGGCAACTAGTGGTGGGCGAAGCGGCTCGGTTTAATGAGCCGGATCACTAAATCAGCTCTTTGTAGTGTACCGGTTCGGTGATCCGGCTCGATTGAACGACGATTCGCGTCCCCCCGCACCATGCCCTCTCCCTCGCTCTCTTGGCCATCCTAAAGACGTCCTTAAGATGCTCTTACATGATACTTTTTTCGTCCAGTTTTCATGTGGATTGTCTTTACAGAGAGCTGATTTAGTGATCCGTCTCACTAAACCGAGCCGCTTCGCCCACCACTAGTGGCAACCGCAACTGGTAGGCGAATGTAAATAATATAACTGCTTTTACGTATATATATTTTTTTAAGATAAAAAAGAGATATGTGTATATCTTTCATCACGAAGTTAATATTTTCAAAAATAAAATATTTTTGCAATAAAATATTTATTTTTTATTTAGAATCGGTGTTTGCTGATCAATATGAATATATATTTTTAAAGTAATTATATTTTTCACGGGAGTTCCTTATTCCGGAAAACAAATATGAATTATCAGGTCGTCTCATGGTTGCAAACTGCTATAAAATACATAGATAAATGTGGGTACTCAACTATTAATCTATCTTTGTTTATGTTTTTATGGGAATTTTTATCCTGATATGTTATTTTAAAACACATAACTTAACGTCAAATCTATCTTTGTTCTTATCTTCATTTTCTTTCATACTTATTTATATTATTTATACCTCTAAATTTTTTTTCTAAATCCTTTGAAAACCTTATACAGCTCCCACCCAATAGACAGAGATAACTTACTAACCACCACGCCGTTTCGCCGAATAGGTAGGCAGAGATGATGGACCGCCACACAAATGTGTCTTGGCACGCACTCCTTGCTTCATTCACACTCAGAGATACTCTTCAATTACTCTGGCTCTTGTAATGACCCGACTCAAGTATTTGATTCACCACATCGTGATGAATAAGTTTACGAAAAGGTAGAAGAAGTCGAGGACGCACGAGGAAGTCATGACACGATGAATCAAATACTTGCCTCGAGCCATGTCAGAAGTCGCAATAATAGAAGAGAATGTATGAGACGATCTATGAATGCGAATGAAGCGAGAAATGTATGCCAAGATCGAGTTGTTTGGCGTTTTTTTTTTGGGTTTATGCTGCATTTTTGACATTGCACACCTCCGCGCTGATAAAACACAACAATTTTTAACACACGTATAAAGGAAACAGTATGTTAATCGTGGTACAAATTGAATGGCAGACTCTTACGTATGAGGGGATTATTATATCTACAGCGCCCTTGAGGTGATTTCTCACAAAAACGGCGCTATACAAGTCATCCAACTATTATTATTATTCATGGCGATAAACATAGGAATCAAGAACAGTGCTCCGCAACCTTTTCTCATATACGGAATACCAAAATTCTTCCTAGAATTCCGCGACACATCAAATGGTAAAATATATAGGTATTAAATTGATACACAAATTTTACAATATATTCTTGTTTTATTTTTATTTGAAAAGAATACATACATAAAACTATAACATTTTTTTACGCAGTCTTAATAATCATTATAAAATAATAATTATTTAATGTGATACCTGCGCTTGTTTCAATGAACACAAAAGTTTTATAATCTGCTCGAGTTTTGACAGCGCAACCCGAAGTTCTGGTCAAGACCTTTTAAGCATGGCCGCATATCATTTTTAATGAACATTAGAGTTGAAAAACTTTGCTCACATAAATATGTCGTCGAAAATGGAAGTAGTGTTAAGGTTGCTTTGTCGGAAACGCGAGGATATTCTTTTTTAACGTAAATCCAGAAAACATCTAATGGAACTTCGTAGAAGTGAAGTTTTAAAGTCATGTCATTATTTAAATCTGTAAAATCCTCTCGAATTTGCAGAGTGCTTCCGTGGAATCTATTGCATTGATTGCAAATGGATTTCGAATCCAATCGTATCGTTCCGTATTAATGGAATATTTTGAAAAATAATTTGTCATTGTGTATTAAATACATAATGAAAGATTGTAAAATTTCAAATACATTGTATTTGACCGCGGCACACCTGTATTCGGCACACGGCACACCGGTTGCGGAGCACTGCTCTATGACATTAATACTGTAAGATTACAACCTACTTTCAAATTTGTTGTCAACATAAAGAAATAAAATAATAACTTTCCAGGATATTAACCGTTTATAGTACGGGCCAGCGCCATCGAGCTGTAAGCTTCAGTGTGCTTTTTGTCATTCTCGGGACAGCATGTGTTCAATTTGAGCGTAGTATATTGCGGTTGGCGCGTGTCTTGATAATTGTATGTATTGTTTATCCTGTTAAAATAAATACACCCTAAAGTGAATCGATATTTTTCACCATGTCGGAAGTTAGTTCTATTGCGGGTCATCATAATGTCTCAAATTACAGCGGCACTACGGATGACGAGACCTTTGTTCCCATAAATGAATGTGTGCATCAAAGCAAATGAGATAAGGCAATCCAATCTCATATGCGCTCGCTGTAAAAGGGGACTACAATGACCACGGGAAAACACAATTGTGAAGTGAAATAATCTTATATTTTGTATTTTTTTAAATATTTTTTGTAGTTGTAAATGTGTAGTTTTTTTTTATTAGAACTATAATATTCGTAAAATGTCAATCTTTGCTTGTATAATAAAAAAAAAATCATTAAAATTAATTGATATTTGTCCAAGTTATTGCATTTTTATTGAATACCATACTTTATTTATTTAAAAACCCAGAATATCTGTGGAATTTATATACATACTTGCAAAATAAGCATAGCACTAAAACGGTTAATAGTTACTTACACGAATCGTTAAATGTTGGTGTTTATCGCATCTTCGTAGAAACATTCATAGTTTTCGCTTTGTGGTATTTGTGCAGTCGATACAGTAATGCTTTATCTATCTCTGCCTCTCATGTCCAACACCCAACATCGTTCCCTTTCAGTTTTGCAAGCGGTTTGACTACGTAATTAAACATTGAACGGGAGGATTATTGGCGTAATCTCCAGCCCTAGACATTATCCTGTCAATTCGATACGCCAGCTAAATTCTAATTTCGACTACAATACCACTTTAAAGTTTTGAGGGCGCCACTGCTCAGCCATTCTGCTTTTCTAACCCTGTCAATTTTTGCAAAATCGATCTCATCGAATTAACCCAATTCTCAGGGCAGGCACTAGACCATCAAGAGGGTTGCGAAGTAGCCTGAGAAGGGAGGGTCGGATGGGGGGTTCTAGGGGTTGATGCTCCTAACCGTGTATCGGGGTTGTGGAACGGGGCTACGGGGAGGGAGGATTGGGGAAGTGGGGGATAAAGGCTTTTTGGCCAGCAGCCAGAATGGCGCCGAGTTCGACAACCGGATGTTAATATTCAACTTGGACGTCACAGTGCCACTTCACAACCGGCATTCAGCATTGTTATGACGACTGCAAATGCAACAAAGGTACACCTACCTACCCAATTTAAATAAATGTTTTTTTTTTTTAAATAGAAGAAACTTTCTCACCATTTATTAAATACGTTTTTTTATGCGCACAAGCGGCGAGGCTTATAACTGTTAGTACAAACATAATAACCTTTATCGGCAAAAAGCAATAGACATGTAGGTTACCTATATATTTTTTTTGAATTTATGATTTCTATAATTTAATTAAGAAAAAAACTTTCACAGGAAATCTATTAAAATCTTTAAAAAAACCATTCGTACATCCCGAGCCCCTAGAGGCGCAAGTCTAGCATGTTGCTATCAAATGTCAGAAGCCGAGCGTATTGTCAATCTACGGTATGTGCTGCCTGTAATCCCATAATGGATGAATTTAATAATTAGAAGAAGTTTAAAGCGAGTTTGTAAATATCGGAGTTTTCCTGTTCTCACTAAAGAGATTTTAGGGGCGTGTAAATAAGTTCAATACTTATTCTTCACATCTGGGGAAATGATAAAATATTTTCAAATATCAAAACGACGAGTGTTCGAAAATGTTCAAAAACTTTACATACCTCTTATAGGTGATGCAAATATTGGAGGAATAGATCATCGGTGTACTTATAATACCTATGTATAAGAAACCGTATATGGTAATAATAGTGATAATAATAATAATGTCTTTATTTCAGCAGAACAAAGCTGTGAGTGCAATACTCTGCCATATAAATAATACGTGGGTACATTTATACATGAAAAAAAATATGTTAACCACCGTCGTCAACAGATGGCAGTGAAAGTATAGTCCATCGCGCTTCGTTCCAGGGCAAAATATTGTGTAAATTAAAAATATTGTGTTGCTGAACGAATGAATTTTTCGGTTACTTTAGTAAAAAAGTTTTTTAGTTCATTATTTCAAAATGTTCGAACTTTCAAAAAGTTTGATAAAAGTTATTTTGTAAATCACCACTTTTGAAAGATAGTATCAAAACCTAAAAAAACAAATAAAAACCTTAAAAATATGTGATGGGCCACATGCCACAAGTACCCAAAAAACTCATTTCAAAATAGCAAACATAAGTTGAGTAATATTAAATAACGTAATCAGTTGATAGAAATTGTCGCCAAGCAGGCAATAAACCCGCCCATTATATAATATTTTACACCTAGCGATTATTACAGAAAGCTATCGTGTTTGAATAACTTTTGTGAAACGATAATAAAAATTCGTTGCGCATCTGTCGAAAATACAAATATTCGCACTCTGTGTTAGTGAATATATACTAAAATATCGTCAAGGGGCATCGTCGGCGCCGTGGCTTAGTTGGTTAAAGCGCCTGTCTAGTAAACAGGAGATCACGAGTTCGACTCTCGTCGGGGCCTTGCGTCATAGCGATATCACGCCGTCAACTTTTTTGTTTGTTTTTATTTATTTTATTATAGTTAAGTAAATGATTTTTTTACAAAGTCTTCAATACTATTGTATTTATTATAAATTAAAATGTAATTTAAATATCTGCTTTTGTTTATAACATCTTATGGGCAGATAATCAGCTAATTTATACTCAAAATAATAATTCTTTTGTCTGAGCGTAGGTACCTACATTTTTTTATGCGACATACTTGGTACGTTTTCTAAAATATTTTAAAATTTAAAAGCGACCTCTTTGTAATAAATATTACATTTTCTGAACAACACCCAATATCCCGTATGGTCTAGTGGCTAGGATAGCTGGCTTTCACCCAGCAGGCTCGGGTTCGATTCCCGGTACGGGAAAATCTATATTGGATTTTCATTTTTATTATTTTAGATTTTAAAAACAATATTTAAAAAAACTTTTTTTGCCCATATTGTTCAAAATTTACTTTACAATCTAAACAATGTTTCCTTTGTAAGAAGGTACATAATAATTATCAAGTGAAATTTTTAAAAGAGAAACAACTTATTTTTTTATTATTTAAAAAAAAAGTGAGCTTAGGTTTACAGGTGAGTCTTTTTTTCCTAAGTTTAATGACTTTATACCACTTTTAAAAAGTGTGCCGATTCATACGTGTATCGATTTATCATGGAACATTTATTTAGATTGCCGTGTAAAAAGAGGCCTACTTCTCAAACAATCTATACAAATACAATGTAATGAAAGTAATCTTCGTACATTTATTTTATTTACATTACCGACATCTATTGAAGAAAAGAAATAGCTTGAAATTAGTCAATAGTATTTTGAAACATGTCTTTGATAAGAATATGTAAATGTTTGTAAGTGTACGTAATACATAATAATAAATCATTCCAGTTATGTTTGTGTATATTGGGATGCAATGTTGCAAAAATTACCTTAACCTTATTCTTCCAAGAATTCTATGAAAAGGGAGAACATTTTTTGAAAATGTATCTTCTATTAATTGTTTTTGTGTTTATTTTTTATTTTTTTTATTTAATGTAAATTTAATAATGTTATTATTAAGTTCTACAAGTATTTTTAGTTTTTATTATTGTGACAGCTGTTTCGGCGTTCTAGGTCATTTTCAAACAGCGGTTAATCCACACTGTGACGACTTATGAATATGATTTTATTTACTCCCCCCCCCCCCATTGTAATTTCAACGGATTTAGAAAAATAATTATTTACTATCGGTAAAAACCGATTTAGTTAGAAAATAATTAAAAACCTCTATTCAGTGAGGTTTTTACATTTATAATGTGTTTCCCCGTATTTTAATGATGATGTTTCCTTAATTGATTTATTTAACTAAATCAGTTTTACCGATAATAGATCATTATTTTTAAAAACATTTTACATACAACTTCCGATATACTTACTAAACAGCAGTGGCTTGCAGCCTATACATGTTGAAAAGCTGAAGAGACTACCTATCCTTTTCCAGATTTGGGATAAACATCAAATTTTTCCAAATATTTCTTATTTAGTGTTCGTTAGAAATAGTTATTGCTTGGTAAATTTCTAAGTTTATAGTCGCACTTTGCCTTGAGCGCCTTATTCTACATACGTACTCGTAACTAACTAACTAACCATCACGCCGTTTCCCCGCAGGGGTAGGCAGAGAGGACGGACCGCCAAACAACTCGATCTTGGCATACACTTCTTGCTTCATTCACATTCATACATCGTCTCATACATTCTCTTCTATTATTCCGACTTCTGACATGGCCCGACTCAAGTATTTGATTCGCTTGATCGTGTCATATCTTCCTTGGGCGTCCACGGCTTCTTCTTCCATTCACATTCGCTTCATACATTCTTCTTACACTCCTTTCTTCGTTCATTCGCTCCACATGCCCAAACCATCTAAGCGTCCCTTTCTTAATCTTACTCATTACGCTTACATCAGTCTTGCATTCTTTACGAATATCAATATTTTTCTCACGATCATACATGGTTTTACCACACATTCGTCTCAGAGATCTCATTTCTACGGCATTCAGTTTACTTTCATTCTTCTGCCAATTCCATGCCTCACTGCCATAGGGTTGGTATCAGCGCTTCTTTGGACAACTTTTTGTTAGCGCCAACCGCGTTCAGTCCTCCGTTAATGGAGTTTCCTGCATTCACCCTTCTTTCAATATCCCTATCAGTCTTTCCATCTCTCGTAAACATACTTCCCAAATATAAAAACTCATCGACCTGCTCCAAGTATTCGTCATTCACAACTATATTGCACACTGTTTTCGCACTCTCTCTTTCAAACACCATGACTTTAGACTTACTTACATTCATCATTAGCTCGTTCTTCATGCATTCTTCATTCATCTTAGATACAGGGGACTGTAAATCTTCCATGCTGTTAGCAATCAGCACCGCATCATCCGCATACAACAGGCAACATACTTTCAGATTACTCATTATCGCGCCCAAGCCCACCTCTTTCAATTCTTGCATACAATTATCCATGTATAGATTGAATAACCGCGATGATATTACGCAGCCTTCCTTAACACTTTTTGTGATGTAAAACCACTCCGTAAAATCACCGTTTACCCTACACATGCAACGCTTTCCTAGTACAGAGACGCAATTGCCTGTATAAGATTTGTATTCACACCATACTTAGACAACACCTTCCATAACTTTTTTCTGTCAACTCTGTCGTATGCTTTTTGTAGATCTACAAAAGCACAGAAAAGTTTCTGGTTTTTTGCCAGAAACTTCTCTGTGAGCATACGCAGCGAGAAAATCTGATCCATGCATCCCCTTCCGCTCATAAATGCACCTTGCACATCCCATATTTTATCTTTTGTTAGCGTTTGTACCCTTTCAATCAATATCCTACCATACAGCTTTCCAACTGAACTTAGCAGGCTAATAGCGCTGTATTTCCACATTCCATACGTGACCCTTTACCTTTGTATAGAGGCATGATCACAGCCCTCCTCCAATTTCCTCATTTTTTTATTAACAATGGTTTTTGCCTCCATACTAGGCGGTTGACATTTTTTTGCCCCCGCAAGAAAAATTATTAAAGTGGTATAATCTGTTATTTTCACTAATATTTTTGGTTCACGGTGTTCAGTGTGGTGAGGGCTCCCCCCTGGTATGTCTGTTTCCCGGGTATTTTACCGGGAAGTACCCCATAAGTAACTTTTAGTTTGTGTTTGTTTTGACAACTTTGTATTCCTGCGAAAAGTGTCATTTTTTTGTTATAAAATTTTAATTTTCCATAAGATTCCTTATTCAGGGTGTTTATTGTGGTACGACCTTTAAAGCGGTGTGTCTATCGTGTCTAAAAAGTGACTTTTAAATAGTTGTTTTTGTCAAAATTCCGCAAGTTCTCAGTACTGTGGCTACGGGGTTCGCCCCAACGTGTGCAGCGACACTTTCTTAGTATAGCGAGTTTAGTAAACTTGCTCTGATTGGTCAGAAACTCAGTATAGATACAATTATTTTTCTCATTTTTTTCCCCACTTTTCGTTTTTTTCTTCGATTTTCTCCCTCTTCTCCCTCAACCCATAGAACTTTTCCCCATTTTTCCATGATTTTCCATATTTTTTTACGAACAATGACGGATTCCGAGGTCGAGCCATCTGTTGATGAAGTGCAGTAGACGAACAATATGTCTTTGCTCGACGAGAGTATTGACGAGTTGATTGAGAAGTCTAAATCAGGGGTTCTGACTGAAGAGGAGGCTTTTAAATTGGATCTAACCGTAAGAGCAAGGAGAGTTTTCTCTAAAGTTAAAACAATTCCGCGACCATCAACATCATCAAGCCCCGTTTTAATTCCTGTTAATGTCGCTCGTGATTTACCTATTGTGGTTTCCCCTTCCCCGAATCAAGAAAACAAAAGAACAGAAGAGATTTGTGTCTCCGATTCTTCTGCGGAATCAACCAATAAGGTAGGTATCTTTATGGATACCCTAAATAAACTGTCCACAATTATTCTCGAGGGGAAAAATAAGTTAAATAAAGAAGATAAACTTGCTATTCAATTATGTACGGATACTTTGCGGAATGAATTTCTTAACGTGTCTTTTGACTTGACCAGTGCGAATAGTCGTGTACAAGTACTTAACAAGGTTTTAGTTACTCAGGCTAACATTTCTTCCACGCTAGAGACAATCTCTAAGAATGTTGACAAGCTCTCTCACTCTTCTGGTGCTGTTGAGACTCAAGTTTTTCCCAAAAATTCCTATGCCGGAATTACGGCGGGTCCCCCCCCCCCCGTCATCACGTTTATTAGTCGATGGTAAGGAACAGACGTGAATCCCACAAAGAGCGTAGCGGTTTTTTTTTCTCGTAAGAGAGGCCGCTCCGGTCCCAGCGGGAACGTCACGTTGCACGGCCAGGTCATACCGTGGAAAAACAGTGCCAAATATCTTGGAGTTACACTGGATAAAAGACTCACATGGATACCACACATCAAAAATACACTTACAAAAGCCCGGAACATTTCCGGTGCTTTACACCCACTATTACAATACCATTCAAAAACCTCAATCAGAAACAAACTACTCATATATAAATCACAAATACGTCCCGTTTTAACCTACGCCTCAGCCATTTGGGCCACTGCCAACACAAAGCGACTCGAACAATTCCAAAATGTCATGCTCAGAAGATGCACCAAAAGTCCTTGGTTCGTCAGAAACAGCATAATCAATACAGGCACGAAAATCCCCCCCCTGGGAAACACATAGTCGATTTAGCCAAATCTTTTTTCTCCAAACTTGCTTCAAATCCAAACCCAAGCATCAATTGTCTCGGGCAAATAAGACCCGACGACAATCCAACCTACCCCCTCCCGATCTCCATAACACTCCCCCCTTGATGTGTGGGCTCTAATAACAAACTACAAAGAGCAACCAAAAATACAAAAAAAAATAGTATTAGAAGTTACGCAAAAAGAAGCCAATCCACCCGGCATGCAAAAATCATCCAACACTTCAAAAAAAAAAAAATCAAAAAAATATAGTATTTAAAGCCCTATATGTTGCCATAGGTAGCCCACACATCGGGTAGAAAAAAAACCATCCTCCAGGTAACCATCACCTTCAGTTCGCGAGAGAGAGAGATTGGGTTCTCTGAAACTCGCCCGCAACAATACGATATAATAGCTCTGTTCCACAGAGACTTCCTACGGTACTCCTTTATCCAAGCGTTCCAGAGGGTAAAACCTCTGATATTACAAGGGCGACTATGACCAAAGTATTGAACCCACAGACTGATGGTTTCCAAGTTGTTCGTTCAAGAAGGCTTAAAGGTGCGGGCATTCTCCTTCAGACCTCGACGTCGGAAGGATTGGACAGTATTAAGAAGATGAGTGACAAACTTAAAGCGACCGGGATTAAGTTGATACATCCCCACGGCAGACTACCTAAGATAGTTCTATATGACGTCCCCCGTGGGGACGTGTCGGCTGATCCTGCTCTTTTCGAGGAAATTTTTGTAAATAATATAGAAGGCAAGGTGGATGTATCTAGGGTGGACCATTTACGTACCATGAGGAGCGTGTCTCTTTTTGGGAAGCGAGAAGAACCGGTTATGAACATGGTGGTCACTTGCCACCCGGATATCAGGCGTGCCTTAATTGACAGCGGGTACTGCTTTCTTGGTTGGAACGCCTATCGCGTTAGAGATTTTTTGGGTGCTGTGAGGTGTTTTAAGTGTCACTTATATGGGCACGTCTCTAAGGCGTGTACTCAAACTGTAAAAACGTGCCGTCACTGTGCCGCTAGTGGTCACGATATAGAGGATTTCCCTAAGAAGGCAGAGCCTCCTGTCTGTGCCACGTGTTCTAAATTTAAAAAACCGAGCGATCACCGTACAGGTGATAGGGGCTGCCCTGCTCAACGGGTAGCCATTGACAACCTGGTTAGAATGACTGATTATGGCAGTCACTAACCTCCCTGGGTGCATTCATCTTGTATATTTGGGAACCTTTATAATCTTTCCGTTTTGTGTTGATATACATTCTTACGTCATTCTGTTCATGTATTCTATTATTTTGCCTTAATTACCTAAATATTTAGGTAACTTAAGGTGAGTCCTTAGGCTCTATTTTAGTTTAAAATGTTTATTTTGTCTTCCTGTTTTTTTTTCTCTTTTCGTTTTCTCATTCCAACAGCTTTCACTGGAAGTGATGGCTGTGGAATTGAAACGATAAGTTATTTTCTTTTGTTTCCTTTCCTTAATTATATTACTGTTTCAATTGTTTTCATACATATCAATATGATATGCCTGGTAAATAAATATTTTGCTTTTAGGCTAAAAATTCATTTTTTTTCTGCTGTTACAATCATAAGTTTTTCTCGACAGTTCTCTTATGAACTCTTTCTGTTTTTGTTTTGTTAACTTCCCCCCCTTTTGGGGGTGGCATGGACCCCGTCCCTGCACACAAACGGGGGTGATCGTAACGAAGTTAAGTCATTTTCTTTGTTTGAATATTATGTTTTGTTATATATATTATTTGCAGTTTATTTGTATTATACTTGTATGTACTATTTTTGGATTTTGTCCACCACCACAGTTCACCCACTAACCCATCTACCATCATTTTACTAATTCCTGCTGTGCAGGGACATTTGAGGTCTAGAGTCGTTTTAATAAGAATAGAATCGTTCACACAAAAGTGTATTAGAAGCATGCGAGCGTCCTGAAGGAGTGACACTTTGTCACTTATAACGGGACGGGAAAGGGTGGGTTTCTCCTCAAGCCCTCCTCCAATCTAAAAAGCTTGCATAACCATATGAGAATTATACGGCTATCTCCTTTAAAGTATTCAGCAGCAATATTGTCGAAACCAACAGCCTTACCATTCTTCATACATTTAATCGCTCTTTTTAATTCATCCATGCTGATTTTTGGGTCATTCACCCCATCGTCATTCATACCTGATTCGCCACTGGGACCACTTTCAGTCGGGTTGCTTTCAAAAACCTCTTCAAAGTATTTCATCCATCTCACTTTTATTTCTTTCTCATTCGTTAACATTTTTCCATCTTTTGATTTTATCACTTTCATACATCCGCTTTCTGGACCATTTCGGGACTTTTTGACCTCCTTCCAAAACAGTTTAATATTTTCTTGGGAGTGTTTTGTCATTTTGATTCCTTCTTCCTCTTCCAAACGTTTCTTTCGTTCTTTCACTCCAACACTTACTCTTTTCTTACATCCCTTGTATACTTATTTCGCTTTGTTCCGTTCTTCACTAGGAGCATTGCCAGTCGCTATCAGACATAACCACGCTTTCTTCTTCTCTGAGACCAGTACTTTAATTTCTTCATCCCACCATGCATCGCCTTTCTTCCTACCTTGCGTACTTATTCCACATTCCTTTCTAGCAGATTCACAGAGACTCACTTTTATGTGGTTCCATGTTTCATCTATACTTAGACCGTTCATTTCCTTCTCATTCAATCTCCTCTCTACACAACTCTCATACGTACTTCTCACAATATCGTTTTGTAGTTTTTCTATTTTGACTCTTGTTGGAGTCGACACCGTTTTCACTTTAGAGCGCCAGCCTCGGAAGAGGTTTACTCTCGACGCAACCAGAAAGTGGTCGGTTTCAACCTCAGCCCCTCTGAACACTCTTGTGTCTTCGGTAACGGCTCTCAACCTAGAGTCAATTACCACAAAATCAATAATTGACCTCTCCTTTCCTCTTTCCCACGTATATTGGTGGATACATTTATGATCGAAGAAGGTATTCAATACAAATAGGTTCCACTCTAAACATACTTCAAGTATTCTGTTACCATTGTCATTCGTTATTTTATCCCCATACATACCTAAAGCCGATTCAAATCCATCCCGTCTAATTCCCACCCACCCATTTAAGTCCCCTGCCATTATAATCCTTTCGTTCAAATTTTTTAGTCCCATTACATCTCTCACGCTAGTCCAAAAATTATCTTTCACTTCATCAATTAAACAAGGACGACAGGAGCACTATCCAGGTAAGCCTCGACCTAATGTCTCACGAACTAATGAAACGTGCTCTTGACTTAGCAGCAGCCAAAACCAAGGCAGCTACCTTGCATGAAGTCATGTCGGCTCAGAGGGGCTTCTCTGATAAATTGGATGTACTCATAACGAGTACCCATAACTGTGGCTGCACAAGTTCCGCTGCAGCAGCGTAAATCTTATGCCAGTGCTGCTTCAGGTCCCCCTCCCTCTGGTACCCTTATAGTGGATGGATTCGAGAGGGCTCTACCTCCGCTCCAGCCGACTGCGTTGTTTTACCCAACCGTGCCAGAAGGAAAGACAGATGAGACTCAAAAGGAGCTCATGAAGGTATTTAACCCATCAAAGGATGGGTTTTGGGATGAAGCTGAAGAAAATTAAAAAGAGGAGGATTGATGGTTCAGACTTCTAGCACGGCTGGTTTAGACAACATCAAGAAGGCGTCGGCTAAAATTGAAGCCAGCGGCCTGGAGTTGATTCACCCTCAGGGCAATCTCCCAAAAATTGTCATATATAACGTATCAAAGGGCGAACCGACAGCAGACCAAGAGCTGTTCACGGAAATTTATGCCAACAACATAACAGGTAAGTCAACGCTCTCCCTAGAGGACCACCTCCGGACGATGCGCCGTGTGTCACTGTTCGGGAAGAGGGATTCCTCTTCCATGAACATGATAGTCACCTGCCATCCCAAGAGCCGAAAGGTGTTGATTGACAGCGACCTCTGCTTTCTTGGATGGAATGCCTGCCGCGTGCGCGACTATCTGTGAGCCACCAGGTGTTTTAAGTGTCATTTGTATGGCCACGTCAGCAATTTCTGCACCATGAAAATTAATACGTGCCGCCACTGCGCCACAACCGGTCATGACATCGAGGATTGCCCCAAGAAAGCTGAAGCCGCTGTCTGCGCCACCTGCAAGCGCTTTAATAAACCATCCAACCACCCAACAGGTGACAGATCATGCCCGGCCCACCACGCTGCTGTAGAGGCCCAAGTCCGTAAAACTGATTATGGCAGGCGCTAACTCCCTTACAATTGGCCAAGTAAATCTGCAGCGCTCTCGAGGAGCAACCCTTGAAACTCAACGATTAATGGTCGATTTGGACCTCAGCATTATTCTGATTCAGAAGCAGTACCACCGGCAAGGCAAGATAGCTGGTATAGATTCTCCAGGGGAGGTACTCGATGTAGGGAAATCCCCGGGTGCGGGTGTCCTGATCAACACTCCAGTGATCAGCCCCCTCCTTCTCGAGGGGCTCTCGAATGAGTACCAAACCTGCGTATCGATAATCTTCGACGATATCGAGATTGTTTTCGTATCCGTCTACTTTAAATATGGAAATCCCGTCGGACCGCACATCCTTAGCCTGACGCGCGCTCTTAACGTTCTGAAGGGGCGTAACATAATTTATAGGGGGGGATTTCAACGCGCGCTCCTCTCTGTGGTACGATAATAACGAAAATAGGACGGAAAGATCAGACGCCGTCGAGGACCTCATCTCTGCGCAAAGTCTTTTCATCATCAATGAACCGGGATACCCTTCAACGTTTTCTGACACCGGAGGGGAGAGCAACATTAACTTAACTCTTTGCTCTGGGTCAATTGTGGCTAAGATGTCTAACTGGATGGTCCCCGAACGCGCTCTTGTAAGTGACCACACGCTCGTCACTTTCTCCCTAGGAGTTAAAGTTGATGAAATACCTCGCACAAACTGGCACTTCAAAACACAACAAGCGCATTGGGATAAATTTGGTAGGAAACTGCGCGATAATTTAAGGGGCTTTTATGCATTGGCTGCTAGTGATCCTGATAAATTGGGGGAATTTTTCAACGCGGCGGTGGTATCAGCTGCAGATTCCTCCTTGGGAAGATCAAACCCAAAGAGAAAAATAAAGACGCCATGGTGGTCAAATAAGCTGACGTTGTTGAAGAGCGCATATAAGAGGGCCTATAGGAGCCTTGGAATTGCCAGACGGGCTACGTGTACCCCTGACAAGGAGGTGTCCTTAATTGCTAAAATGAGAGGCTCCCGTAGCGCCTATCGAATAGGTGTCTGCTTAACAAAACGAACTTCCTGGAGAGAATGGGTCAAATGGGTGGGAAATTCAAATCCTTGGGAAGTTTACAGCGCACTCCAAAAAACGGGCAAAGGATCTGAGCGTTACTTATCCAGCATATCACTGGGAAATAACGATGGGGATGCTAAAGAATAGGAACTGTCCACCGGACCTCTTTGAGATCTGATCGGACTATTTTAGGGACCGATCCATCGTGGTTGCTCACGGGTGCACCGCTATTATCAGAGAAGTGGATATGGGCTGTCCCCAAGGCTCAGTTTTGGGTCCGGAATTTTGGAAAATTCTTTTTGACGACGGCCTCAGGTTACCCTTACCTGAGGATTGTGTATCAGTGGCATATGCAGATGATGAGCATCTTCTTGTGGCGGGCAACAGCAGGAAAGAGGTCGAAAGTATGGCTGAGGAATGCTTAGAGATGGTTCTGGAATGGGGTAAAAGAAATAAATTAACCTTCGCTCCCCACAAGACAGTGAGTCTCCTTATGAAGGGTTCCCTCAGTCGAAGACGTGACCCTTCTATTAAAATGGGAAACTCCACAATATCCTTTGCGGAAAACACCAGACACTTGGGAGTCATTTTAGATAGATCGTCTTCCTTCCTGGCCCACTTCAAAAGCGCGTCCTGTAAAGCCCAGGCCCTCTTTCATAAGTTAAGAAGACTGTCAACGGCCGAGTCGGGTCTCCGCTCGCCTGCGCTCTGGATAATCTACCGGGCAGTGTACGTGACCCAAATCTCATACGCTGCTTCGGTGTGGGAGCACCTCCATGACAATGTCCTCATACTTTTGGCTCTGAAGAGGGGCCATCGCACTCCTTTACTGGCGCTCCCGGGTGCTTACAGGACTGTAGCATCAGACGCATTACCGGTTCTGGCCGGAATCCTGCCGATTGATTTAAAAATTAGGGAAGTATTTGCTAAGAAGGCTTTAAAAAGAGGTAGAGAGGCTGTCCGTCTGGGTGTCCACGTAATCGTGGGTGGTGAGGTCTCCCTGCCAAAGCTTCTTAAGGAGATGCGTGATAGAACTCTGGATGATTAGCAGTCACGTTGGGATAGGGCGACGACGGGAAGATGGACTGATTCTTTCTTCCCTTCAGTTAGAAGCAAAATGGAAGGGGCATTTTTACACATGGACCACCATACCACCCAACTACTATTGGGGCACGATTAATTAAGGGGTTGACTTTATAGTCTATCTCTATTCCCTCACCCAAATTGTGCTTGCGGAAATACAAACCAGACCGCCGAGCACATTCTGTGGCACTGAGATTTTGATGGATACGAGAGAGGAAATGCTGGATGGTTTGACTGGAATTACCAGACCAGCCTGGAATGCTGATCTGGTCTGCAATAAGGTGAATTTCGAGTGTCTGAGAAGGTTTATAAGTAGATAGGCAGAGAGATGGCCTGAACTTAGAATCGCGGAATAGCTTTGTAAAATCATTTTCTCGTTTCGGATGCCGGAGGTACTGTCCTCTTGAATCTCTAGTACTTCCTTTTAATCTATTTAACTATATACTCGTATGCTTGGTTTTACATTTTATGTTTCCCTATGTAAATTTTTATCTTTTACTTGCTATTTTGTTACCTTGTTTCATTCTCTATTTCTGTATTTTGCTCTTTTAGATTCCTGCCATTTTTAATATATCTTATCCTTTTTTTAATTTAAATTTAAATTTTAGCTCTAAACTTTTCACTGTGCACTGATGCCTCTACTGTTATTATTATTTTGTTTACCATTTTTCTTTCCCTATTATGAGTTTTGTTTTTTAGGTACGAAATTTTTTCTTAGTGTAGAACTCAAAAACATTTTGAGATATTCAGGCGAACTGAACTCAAAAACATTTTTATTGTGTACTGTCCACCTCCCCTTTTTAGGGAGTGGAAAATTAACCCCATCCCTGCAACCCGAGGCAGTCATCTACTTCTGACTGGCCCTAGCCGGATCCCCTGTGTACTTCCCGATGGAGCAAGCTTGGTGGTGACGGCATTTCCGTCTCCCCGACTCAGTGGCACGCTCCCGGCCGCCCGGACCCCTCCATATCCCCAGGGTCTGAGGGTATTTTTTTTTACCCCCTCCCCAATCACACTTTTCTTAAGGGATAATCCTGACGACTGGCGCAATTTCTCCTGGGAAGGGTGGCGGGAACAAGAATCCACCTAGCACTGCTTCAGAGGGACTGCTCTGGTGTCCTGGCAACGGCTCGTCCTAAGTACTCTTACTTAACCTGTTTCGTTTCTCCCTTTTACTGTTTTATGTTAGTATTTCTCCGCGTCTCAATATTTTCATCTACGGACGAGTAGAGCAGAGCCACCATTATTACTAGAGCCACTTTTGTCGACGGTACGTATGTACTAACCATTCTGGGCTGTGGAATTTTACTAACCTCCTTCTAAGCTAATGCTATGCAGGGACACAGGGTTTAGAGTCATTTATAACTTTAGCTTCGTTGAACCAAAAAATTAGAGTCCTTGACGTGCAGTCTGAAAGAGTAACCATAAGTTCCTTATACCGGTGTGGAAAAGTGGTGGGTAACCTCAACTGGTTACACTCAGTAACATTGGATATTCGAGAAACAAAAAAAATGCAATACAGATTCTCACCGGATCCAATGTAGTATGATACAAACAATAAGTATAAAACAAAATAAAATCCATTTTTAATCTAAGATGAATTAAAAAGTGTGTCATCGTTTTTAATTTAATATTGTCAGGTTGATCGTAACCCCGGAATTCTCTGTCTTTCTTTTATAAGTAATAAATTTACAAATGATTATTCAAAATCCATATCCCCCGGAGGCTGTCGTAAAACAGGAAATTCCTCCTAATTGGACAGTCAAAGAATTTTATAAACAAATGTATAATATGTACAGCGCCCTTGAGGTGATTTTTCACGAAAACGGCACTATACAACTCATCCAATTATTATTATTATGAGTATATCCTGAACTAAATAAAATAAATAATTATTAAAATAAGAAACTCCAGTCCATTTTTTTAAATTATCAATAACGACATTCAAACTTAAATATCAGAATATTTCGTTTTTTTTTCTAAAGTTAGTTTTTATAGTTAAAATAATTTTCAAAGTTTCAATTTTTCAATGCCCCCCTAAACGCTCCAATTCTATGGCTGGTCGGCTTTGATCAGTTTTGAGGTTAGAATGTCAAATGTCAAAACAAGGATGAGCTTTACCCTACATAATTGTATATTCTATCTCTGGTGAACCATAACTAAACATAAGTAATAAAATTATTTACATTTTTAGAAACTTTAACTCTAAGAATAATAATAGTGTTGACCATTAATATTATCATAATATCCGTTTTCTTATGAATACTCTAATTTATTTCTCGGATAATATTTTTTTTTATATTGAACAATTATACAGCGTAAAATCAACCAAATTAAGATTAAATTTCGACAAAACTATAAAAATACATATTTAATTCATTACTACTATACACAATTTTTTTTTTAAATGTATATCATACTTTAATCTTGTACAATTTAAACTTTTATACTTTATACTTTAATCTTTTACGTATCAAATGTAATTCATTATTACTCTACACTAAATTTAAAAAAAATACATATCATGCTTTAATCTTTTATTTTTTAAACTTTTATACTTTATATCTTAAACTTGTACATATCAATTGTAATTCATAATTACTCTACACTAATTTAAAAAATGCATATAATACTTTTGTATCTTATACTTTAAACTTTTATTCTTCATACTTTACACTTTTACATCTCATATGTAATTCATTATTTCTCTACAGTAAATTAAAAAATACATATCATATAACTTACATTCTTTAAATTTTTATATTTTAAACTTTTACATCTCATTTGTAATTCATTATTAATCTACACTTATTTAAAAAATGCCTATCATTATTTAGTTTTTTATACTTCAAACTTTTATTCTTTTTACTTTCAAATTTTACACTCATATGTAATTCATTATTTCCCTACACTAAATTAAAAAATGCATATCATACTTTAAACTTTTATACTTTATACTTTAAACTTTTATACTTTATACTTTAAACTTTTACACTTTATACTTTAAATTTTTATACTTTATACTTTAAACTTTTATACTTTATACTTTAAACTTTTATACTTTATACTTTAAACTTTTATACTTTATACTTTAAACTTTTATACTTTATACTTTAAACTTTTATACTTTATACTTTAAATTTTTATACTTTATACTTTAAACTTTTATACTTTATACTTTAAACTTTTATACTTTATACTTTAAACTTTTATACTTTATACTTTAAACTTTTATATCTCATATGTAATTCATTATTACTTTACAATACAGTACAATAAATTTTTTTTTTAAATGCAACGTACTTCATACTATAAGACTTTTTTTTTTTTTCTTAAATTTACTTTATGAATTCTTTTATATGCTCTCATGTATATGTATATTAATATGAACTAACCTTATCAATTTGACTGTCCTAAAGCGGGATTTGTTCCTAGTTGGACAGTCAAAGCCTTCTTAAATATTTCTGTAAAATAATGTGTGTTTCAAATAAATATTATTATTAAAATATAAATTAAAACTGAAAAATAAAAAGGGCCATACTAATCTAAAAACAGAATGCGCACATGACGTCAGATGTTCCAAATGGTACCAACATAACAAGGGGTTTTGATGGGTCACTTTTAAATAACGATTTATAAATTCTACGTAAATTTATATTTAATAAAGTTATATATTCAGAATCGGCCTATTGCTGATCTATATGAATACATATTTTTAAAGCCATTATATCTTTCACCGGAGTTCCTTATTGGATTTATCTTTGCTTAAAATTGCATTATAAATAGATAAATAATTCAAAACACAGAGCATATACTCGTATTTGTTTATTAACATCAAGTCATCAGTTTACAGAGTAATAATTACAAAATTTGTTTTTATTTTGATTTATTTTATGTTTCTCTTCTATAGAAGCGGACGATTGTGTTTAGGAGAGGAGTGGCCATCATGATGACCAGTATATTTTGAATCTATTATTAATTTGGTTTAAGGAAGTGTGAACTCAAAAAAATAAATGCATATATCTAAGTATAAATGTAGAAGATAATTTTATCATTTTGTTTTTTTACAATGAACATTTCTTTTACTAGGCATTTGTTGTCTTCAATTTTTAATTTAACTAGGCACCGGTTCTTTCCTTTTCTTTCCTTTTTTTAAACAAGGGGTTTTCGGAAACCACTGGATGATAACAATGCTTAATTTGTAATGAACTTGATAATGAGAAAGTCATGTTATCTTCTTTTCGTTCACGAACTTTGTATTATTTCAATCATTAATGTTGACAACGTTACTATGATGTTGTATTTTAAAATAACACGACTCGGTTTATCTGTCAGACTCTGTGAAATCTGAGATTGTACCACCCTAGTGTTGCCATCATCTGGCATTTTTTCCGCTTTAATTAATTGTATCTGTTTAAAAGGGCAGTAAAAAGGTAAGACTGATATAATGCGGGCCCGGGCACAACGACGGGGAACAGGGCACAGGCCACAGGGTTACAAGAAGTGTTTACTCGTCGAATTATTCATGTGGCCTTCCATCATTGAGTCCGTAAGGGAATATCGCGTAGACGGGGCTTAAGGAATTTAAATTTTCCGCCTAAATATTAGAACCGTCAAACTTTGAAGCTTTTCGGGGAAATAGGCCCCACGGGCCCTGCACGCACTTGTCGAATTTAATTAACTTCTCATGAAAGGTAGGTACAAGTAAATAGTATAAACACAATCATGTACAACAACAATACAACTCACTGACTAGTTCATATTATTTCAGCTCCGCCTAAAAGTTTATTCAAAGTGATTAAACAAAAAAAAATCGGGAAGCTATCTACTCGTATAGTGTTTCCTGTTTGGGTATAAATCCTAACATATTTAAAAATTACAACAAAGTGATCTTACATAGTTTACTAGTAAAAGTTTAAAAGTAAAAATAAAATTTGAAAGTTTTAACGTGTATCAACGTCGGTAGTAAATAAATACCAACCAGAATACATTGCCGTGTATGCCCTGAAGTGATTCTCTCTGACGAGTAGATATTTGTGTGCTCGGCATGCAAAGACACCTACCATCTAGCCTGTGGAGGGATAGCGGAGAATACCTACCGTAGACTTTCTCAAGAACGTCGAACCCAACAGAAGTGCAAGCAATTTTAAAGGGGACACGAAACTCACCGCTATTGGCACTACTATCTCGGCGGATACATCCAGCCATAACACACCTTTGGAACCATTAAAAAAAATATGGCCAACAAAACATCATCGTCTTCGTCCGCCGCTCAGACGCCGACTAATCTAGAAGACCTTCAGGATTTAGTCATGAATAAAACTACCAACTTGGAAAAAATAAACAAGATGACATCATGAAACAAAATAATAAAATACTTGAAAGTATTCAGTTCATGAGTGCGCAGTACGAGGACTTACCGACCAGAATCCGCGAGGTTGAGCTCCGCAATGATGAGCTGTCGTCAAAGAACTCAGCTTTGGAAGCCAGGATTGTGGTGCTTGAAAATGGCGCAGAATTCCAGGAACGAACCCTCAAGCCCAATAACTTGGAGATTAGAGGTATCCCAGAAAGCGAAGGCGAAATTTTGAAAGACGTTATTTTTAACATTTGTCAAACAACTGGTTCTCCCATTCGACTAAACGACCTCGATGCTGTTTATCGATCAGCAAAAAAAAATAACCAGAAGCAACCGAGATCAATTATCATAAAATAATAGTCTAATCTCGCAAGAAATCAACTTTTGTCTGATGTGAAAACATTCAACAAAATTAATACCAATAGAGAAGACAAACTCAACACGTCGAACATCGGTATCGCCGGCCCCCGCTTGGCGATCTATGTTTCAGATCAACTGACATTTAGTACTAATCACCTATATTTCAGAACAACTGACATTTAGTACTAATCACCTATATTTCAAAACCCGACTAGTGGCTAAATACAAAAAATACAGATTTACCTGGACTAAAGCGGGACAAATATATGTTCGGAAGGATGAAGGAACAAAGGCAATTACTATATCGAATGAATCCAATTTGGCATCGCTATAAGTTTGAATTATTCGAACTAAATACACTCTCGAGGTACTCGTATGTCTTGTCTCGCTCATCTACACGTGTTATTATAATATGCTACCGTTTTCGCAATTCCAACTCCAATACTTATTCTTTTTGCAATCACATGTGGGACTACTATGGTTATATTTGTTTTTTTTTATATATGCTACTGTATACTGTGTTATACTTGCAAGTGAATCCACAAATTCTGCAACATTTATTGGGTCAACGTTCATTTGAATATTTTTATGATCCAATTACCATGTGATATTTATAATGATACCGGTATAACTTGTACTATGAATGTGATAGACGATGTTAAAAGTTTAAATAATTTATTTTTGGAATTCTTATAATTTAAAAATAATTCATCAAAATATCCGAAGTATTTCATCAAACATTGAGGATTTCTTGATATTTCTTGATAAATTTACTTATACTTTCGATGTCATAATATTATCGGAATGTTGGATCCATAAAGATTATACCTCTAAAATTATAAACACTTACACAGAATATCACACAACTATAAATATTAATAAATCTAGCGGGGTTGTCGTTTACATAAGGGACGGAATTCTAGCGCAAGTCGACGAAATTGTATTATCTCAAGCAAACTGTCTAAAAATTGTACTTAATAATTATTTATGTGTTTTTGCAATTTATAGAACACCATCTTTTCAAAATATCGACACCTTTTTGAATTCGCTTCAATCAACCATCAACAGTTCTAAAAAAATTACACGTCAAATCATTATAGGCGATCTCAATATTAATACTATTCCTTAATTTGATTATTTATGTCTTCTTACTGAAAACGGCTTCATTCAGACAATCAACACCGCCACTCGTGAACAGGGTGCAACTAAATCCTGTTTAGACCATATAAATGTAAAAAATATTAACTTCATTGACTCATTTGTTATTTGTTATCCACACATCGATTTCGGATCACTATACTACAGCCCTCTGCCTCAAAGTTAAACCTCCCCCAAATGCTAAAATTAAATACGTCCCTCGAACAAACTACACTAATTTACTTGAGGACTTGCGTTCAGAAAACTGGCAAAACGTATTTGACCAAATTGACACGAACGTTGCGATGAAAGAATTCACTAGTAAACTACATTCATATATATCTAAACTTACTAGTAAGAAACTCATATCAAACAGCCAGTTTAAACTCACGCCCTGGATATCTCCTGGTCTTGTTAAATCTATCCACAGAAGGAACCAACTTAATGAAAAGGCGAAAAGGTATCCAGATAATATTTTAGTACAAGCTCATTACAAAAAATTCAGGAATTTATGTAAAAATTTAATTAAATCTACGAAGGAAAATTATTATAAAAAGTTCATTTACGAAAATACATACTCTTCAAAACGTTTGTGGGAAGCATTTCGTGATATTAGTAAAACAAAAAACAGTAAGTCTTCCGAAATTAAAACATTGAACATCATAACATAGACTCTTCCATTCCCAAAAATATGGCAAATTTTGCTAATGAGTATTACACATCAGTGGGAGCCACACTTAAATATTATAAATATTTTAAAATGTAATAAAACTGAAACCGAACTCGCCAACTTAATCACCTCTAATCTCGAGCATAAAATAGAAAATATCCAAACAACAACAAACGAAGTCTTAAAAATAATAGACGACCTAAAGATATCGAATGCTTGTGGACCAGATAAAGTCTCAACAAATCTGCTCAAAGTAATAAAATCATTCATAGCACTTCCGATTGCGTTCATTTCTAATCTAAGCTTCCAATCGGGCATTTTCCCTGATCATTTTAAACACTCAATTATTACATTGATTCACAAAAACGGAGATAAGTCGCAGATTCAAAATCACTGGCCAATCAATATCTCTGCTAAACTTGTCAAAAATTATTGAAAAAATTATTAAGAACCGTCTCACCCTTTACCTTGAACATAATAACATACTGTCTAAGAGACAATATGGCTTCCGACCAGGATTAGGTACCGAAAATGCTATCTCTAAACTGATGAAAATCATCTCCAAATATAACGATGGAGGAATTAAATGCATCGCGATCTTCCTGGATCTAGCTAAAGCTTTTGACACCATCTCGCATAAAATTCTTTTGAAAAAACTACAGCTAATCGGTATACAGGGACAACTATTTAAATGGCTGGGTAGTTACTTAGAAAACAGACGCCAAAGAGTTAATATCAATGATGCTCTAAGCGATCCAGTCAATATTGTATTTGGTGTACCACAAGGAAGTACTTTAGGGCCTATTTTGTTCAATATATACATCAATGACCTACGTAACAGTAACCTTGCCGATCACATCATCACCTTTGCTGAGGATACAGTATTGATTTATGAAGGAAAAAGCTGGAACGAAGTTCATAGTAAAGCAGAAATTGGTATAAACAAGGTTATGCAATGGTTAGACAATAACCTCCTTACTCTCAATACGGATAAAACCAAATTCATATGTCTCAGTGCAACGCAAGCGGGACAATCCAAAGATGTGCTAAACATTACTGCTCACCTTTGCAATGAAATAAATATTTGTACTTGCAATAACTTGACAATGCGTAAAACAGAATGCGTGGACAGTTTAAAATATTTAGGAATCATTATTGACAAATTTCTGAGATGGGAAGATCACGTCAACTCCACTGCCACAAAAGTCAGAAAACTCACTCACCTTTTCATGACTATTAGAAATATTCTATAAGTAAAAGATCTAAAATCAATAAATTATGCCATCTGTAATTCTTTACTTGAATATGCATCCTTAGGATGGGGCGGTTTCGCCAAAACAATTTTGGACCCCCTAGCAAAAGCGCAGAAATCCCTAATAAGAGTCATCCTTAAAAAACCCTTCAGGTACCCTTCAGTGATGAATTATTCAAAGAAATGCAAGTTCTTGATGTCAGACAACTGTACGAGTATATCAGGAAAATTGTATTACACACACATAAACAACGTCACCACTACCCATCTATCGATCACTATCATGACACCAGACACTCAAGAAGTAATCCAATAGTTTCAACAAAAACCATGACATCCCTTGCTCAAAGACAATTTTCATACTTAGGACCAAAATTGTTCAACATAATACCCGATACATGGAAAATGAAGAGTACAAACGTCCTGCGTAAACTGATCAATGTATGGCTTCTCGATTTAGGGAGGGTCAAAAGCGCTCATTAATAGATACGTACAATTTTAATAAAACCTTCATATGTAATTCATTACTACTATACCCATTTTTTTTTAAAACGCATATCATACATTAATCTTGTACACTTTAAACTTTTATACTTTATATTTTTAAATTTTACATCTCATATGTAATTCATTATTACTCTACACTAAATTTTAAAATAAATGCATATCATTCTTCAGTCTTTTATTTTTTAAACTTTTATACATTATATTTTAAACTTGTACATCTCAATTGTAATTCATTATTACTCAACACTAATTTTAAAAATGCATATAATACTTTAGTATCTTATACTTTAAACTTTTATTCTTCATACATATCATATGTAATTCATTCATCATACCTTTGACTTATGTTCTTTAAACTTTTACATCTCATTTGTAATTCATCATTAATTTACACTAATTTTAAAAAAATGCATATCATAATTTAGTTTCTTATACTTTAAACTTTTATTCTTTTTACTTTCAAATTTTACATCTCATATGTAATTCATTCTTTCCCTACAGTAAATTTATAAAATGCATATCATACTTTCAACTTTTATACTTTAAACTTCTATACTTTTTACTTAAACTTTTACATCTCATACGTAATTCATTATTACTTTACACTAAATTAAAAAATGCATATCACACTTTAAGCTTTTATACTTTAAACTTTTATATCTCGTATGTAATTCATTATTACTCTACAATACAGTTCAATAAATTAAAACAACAAAAAAAACGCAAGATACTTTAAAAACAAAAAAAAATAACAAAACAAACACATTTTTTTATTATTTTTTCTTAAATTTACTTTATGGATTATTTTATATGCTCTCGTGTATATGTAATATTAATAGTGTTTCAAATAAATAGTATTATTATTATTAATTTCTTCAAAAGACTGGTATTCGCTTTGTGGCGTCATTGTGAATAAATGAAGTAAAAGTTACTTTGTATTCACCACTTTATTAATATTTACATATCAAAATGTTTCGATGCGATGCTTTCCTCATCACGAATATTTAGAATACTAAAAATTAATAATGTCAAGTATGGACAAATGATAAACACATAACACAATAATGTAATAATAAAGTGGTAAATACAAAGTAATTTTTAATTAATTTATTTTTATAAACATAATCATTTCATTTGTTATAGAGTTCAAACACTGGAAAATACATTAATGACATTAATAAAAAGGGCCAAACGATTAGATTCAGACAAACTCAGTCGGTTTGAAGCATTTTGTAGGAAAAAATTTATTTTATTAGTTTTAGCTACTGTCAAATATAAATTCATGAAACAATATAACTTCGATGAAACTTACACTTGCGAATAACCCGAAAATGCCAATGATACAGTTGAAAACACTTCAATAATCTTTTGATTGCCCTAATAAAGAAGCCAAAACGAAAATATTCCGAAATAAACCGTTATTGCTATGTCAAAATCATTGCCCCTCTTTATACGACATGATTTTCGACAATATAGGATTATAACTAATCATGTGTCGATTAAACAATAATCTTGGATCATTATAAAAATTACTTCAATATTTTATCAGTAGCGTAGCCACAAACTTAAAGACCCGGTGACAATCCTGTTAGTCGTGTCCACGGAGGAATTTTCTTTCCTCTGTGACTGTGAAGTCATAAAATATAAAAACTAACTCAAAAATCTAGCCTAACCTAATTAATCTTTTTTTTAAATATAAAAATAAAAGATTTAAAAAAATAAAAAAACGATTATTATCATTATTTTTTATTATGTATTGTATATATGTTAAAAAAAAGATTAATTGGATTAGGTTAGATTAGGTTACTTTTTTTATTTCATGCTTTATATCACTTTTCAAGAGTGTGCCGTTTCATATGTGTTTTGAATTATCCTATCACGCACACGAATAACCTTTATTAAAAAAGGTATGTATTTTGAAAAACACATTAAAATAATTTTTTAAAGAAGAACAGTTGTCCAACATGATATCTTTCTAACGATATTTAAAAAAAAACTAATTGACTGGCATGTTGCACAATAGCTAATCAAGATTGTAGCTCTTTTTTTTAAATAAAGTAAAAATTTATAGATAAAAATCAAAATCACCGGAAAAAATATATCGATATGCATATCAACTGACGGCCTCCATGGTCAAGGGGTAAGGCTCTCGACTACGAATCCGAAGGTCGCGGGTTTAAATCCCGGCGTGCGCAAGTAAATTTTATTTAATTAATTTGTGTTGTTTCACAATTAATTAATTAAAAATAATATATGGTATATTTGCGCACGTTCCAGAGCGGAAGATACTCTCAGTATCGCCCT
>JAHDVE020012225.1:0-50152 GCA_022606495.2 Halesus radiatus | reverse complement strand
ATGTAAATGACAATACTGTATTAAAGGGGTTTGCGATTTAATTATTAAAGTTTTATTTAAAAAAATATAGGATAATAAATCGATCCTTATCCTTAAAAATAATGGATCCGGCCCCAGGGTGTGTTGTGAGGCTGAAGGGCGTGGGGAGGGCAAGAAAACGAGGAAAAGGAAGGTTGGGATACCACTGGCAATTCAGATCTGGTAACTAAACACGGCTGAAGCCATTTCAAGAAACATTTTGATATTGAATGGCGGTCGTGGACAACCAGGATTTTCACTTAGAAACGACTTGTAGACCAGGGTTTTGGTCCACCAGGGTTTTCACTTAAAAACGACTGGTGGACCAGGGTTTTAATTTTCGTATCTCTATAACTGTTAGATGATACTATATCCATGCGAACTTTGTTTGCTTTTACATTTCATCTGCATTATCATGTCTTTAGAAATATCACTTTAAATAATCACCCTGATAAAAATACCCCTAGAAAAATTGTTAAAAAAAAACCGTCGGCAATTTTTTGTGCTCACCCGACAAAGGTCACGATAAAAATAAAATTAAAAAAATTATAAATAGAACTACCTTTTAAAACATGTTTTTAAGAACAGAGAACGTTGACAAATTGTCATTAGTCAACGTTTTTTTAGCAGAAATTAATTATTGTTACAATTACAGAGGTGCGCTGGGTTTAACCGGTTCAGAAAGTACTGATATATGTCATTAAACCATTCTGAAAGATTTTGACGTTATTGAAAAGTTCGTAGAAAATGTAAAATAATAAAGGTATATCCGATTTATAATAATAACTGACGATAACAGCTGCGATCAGCTCTATTTTTGATCGATCAGTCGGATTGTTAAGCATGACGGCTGATCACAACTTTTTTCAAAAAAGTTCAAATATAAGTTGATTACTTAGCAGTTTTCTTGAATATACCATACCAAGAGTTAAATTACTGTATTTCATGTTTTCGTAGAAAGAAACTTGGAACTAATACAAACAACATAACATAATACAAAATAAAATAAGAGAGAGACAAAAAATAAAACAATGAAACCGTGACACAGAGATATGTCCTATATTAGATATATTTCCCATTAACTCAAAATTTCCCACTTCCTCTTAATCCCTCCCACCTTTAACGTTGTCTCTCTCCTTTTTACATGTTGTCCCATTCTATTATTTGTAAGCATATCTCTGTCTCACTTTTTCATTGGATCGTTTTATATTTTGTCTCCCTCTTATTATGTTTTGTAATATGTCTTACCTATATATTTTTTTTTTTAGTTTTTATTTTTACCCTGACGAAGCTTGGGATAAGCGAAACCAGTTGGTGATGAAATTAAAACAAATTAGTGGTTCAAAAACAAGAGTAAATAAATACTGTATTTGAATCTTTAGAACAGAGAATGTTGTGTTCATTCAATGGGAATTCCAATGGAAAAGCTTGAGAACGGATCGCTTTCGTGACTCGTTTTGTACTCAACAGCCCAGCCAAGAAACAATTTCAGTGGAGAGTTAACGTAAAACAAAAAAATCAAAAGACGTTACTCCGACGTTTTTCACAAAATAAACGAGATATATCTTTGAAATTTTACAATAAATCCGAGTGTTGCAATTATCAAACTTTCAAAATGGTTTAATGATTTGCAACGGTTAATAATAGTCTCGTTTTCCAGTTGAAAATAACGACATTAACAAGGTTCACTAATAACTTTACACTTTTTTTTGCTAAAATTACAACAAATCTCTAAGTTTTTTTTTATAATTATGTCAAACATTTCACTAAAAATAAACATCACAAAGTATACTTAAATTAATATTCACATTTTATGATATGTATGCGATAATTTTCTCACGTCGTCAATTCACAATGAGGAAGTTAGAATTATTTTCTAATTTTCTAAAAAAAAAAACTGATGTTTATATTGAATATTCCCTTCTATTAATAATTACATTAAGAAAACTCTATAAAAAAAATGAAAACATTTTGATTGCTTAAATTAAAAATCATAACAAAATTGCCTTTTTAACCCGACAAACGCTGCTGTATCATATATGATACACCAAGAGCGCGCCATTTACGTAACTATTCCAAATACGATGCTTTTAGTTTCAAAGTCAGTAACTTATTTTAATATTTTGAAGAATATTAGTTGGGACATCAATGGAATTTCGGTTTGCTAGAAACCTTTTCAAGATGTTGTTAATAATATTCCATATTTTAAATATTTATACTTTGAAACAATTTAATTGAAAAGTTTTAAGTTACACAGATTGCTTAAATCAAAACTTCAAATTAATAAAATTATAAAAAAAAACATTTAAAATGTGCTTCTAGATGGTATCGACGAATACAACTTGTTTTGATACTATGGCAAGGCTTAAATTAACAATGAATTAATCTAATGCTAAATTATCCAGAATAACGTACGTAAAAATAATTAGTTTAACATCTGAGAAAAAGATATATTTTAAAGAAATTTTATGGCTGAGGTTTCAAACTTATGCCTTTATCCTTAATATAGAATTGTGGAACAGAAAGTAACATATATTTTCATAAAGAGAACCAGTGTAGATTTAAGAATAGCCATATTGTAATGATATTATAATATTTACCAAAACTAACATTAAACTGTGTAAAAAAGCTCATCAAATAGTCACAAAAGATATGTAATTATATATTTTTTGCAATAGAATACACATTAAAAATGGCATCGAAAATGAATAAATTTTAATATCACGACATTTTTGAAAAAAAGCATTTCAATCACATTATTGATATGTTTATGATTTTTTAAATATATATTATGATAACATTGATATTTTTAGTAATACGATATGCAGGTCAGTATTCATTTAAACTTGTAAACATTGTAAATTCGACTAGTGTAAAAGTTTGGGACAGATTTTTTTAAAAATACATGCATTATGTGCATATATTTAAATACATATTTTTAATAGCGTTTGATTGTTCTAAATAGACAGATAATAACTGAACTTCTAATCAACCATGAATAGCTCGTAATAATAACATTAAAAAAAAAACAGAAAATTGTATAGATACAAATTTGTTTTTTATTTTTCTTCCAAGGGAACTCAGTAATACAACAGTTTTATCAAAAATGTTTGAAATATTGGAAATATCATGAAAATATTATTAATGTACATAAGAGCAAACAAATATACACATTAGGAAATCATGTTATACGATTCAAAACTAATTATTTAAACTAATAATATATTATCCAAAAAGTGTCATCTATATTAAGTAAAAACTTGTTTCCAACGGGTTGTCAAAGGGTTAAATAAAATAGTATTGTGTATATAAATAGCTATAACACATGTTTTTCGGGAATAATAAAGTAACAATTGATTTAAATCTTGACACCCAAATGACATATGAAAAACGGGTTTACATTTTCTGAATAATGTATACATATTAAAATATGTTTCATAAAATGATTTCCAGATGGAAACTCGCCGAATGACAGATCCGGATTTATGACAATGCTATATTAAATTATTTAAAAAAAATGGTAGGCATGTGCGTGAATTGATATGTTTGTATATTATATAGTACTAATTGTATACGAACGTTTAGCATTGAGACATCAATAATATTGTCTACGCGTTTATAGTAAAATAATTTAAATGAAAATATCGTTTCATATTTAAAATATGTCAGTTGAAATTTTTTTTTAAATTTGTGTTTTCGCGTTCGACTATAAAATTTTCCAAATTTCAACAGTTATTTTAGATTTACAACTTTATTTAAATTTTAATAAATATAACATTTGTTCGAGATGAATCTACACGTAAATATTGTAAAGTCAATAAGGATATGTTTTTTAAGTAACTTTAAATTTTTTGTTTAACAATAGTTACATAATATATATTATCAAACATTTTAGCTACAATAATATATGTGTAAATACATATCTCAAGGAATTTATGTATGATATATATTACACATTATTAAATAAATTCGATCCAATTTTGTAATTACCGAACAAATTTATCATTTTACTGAAAAAAAAAATTGAGTGGGTTCTCATCATGAATGCGTTTTATTAAGAAAATAATTTTTTTTTTACTCTACTTCCAGAACAATGCGCAATGAATATTGCCGACGCGTACCAACGTTATAGTAAATGTAACTTCGATATTATTTTGTGTGGAACGTAAAAAGTACCGAATAATACTACGAAAACGAATGTAATAATTTTTTTGAGACATGATATATACTGTATTCTTCCAATGCGCAATTGCGTATTGCTGACGCGCGCTGTTCGCCTTTCTCTGTCGTTGCACCTAGTAACCTCCCCGTAAATGTAACATCAATATTTTTGTGTGTGGAACGTAAAAAGCTATGGTGAATAATAACAAAAAGTGTGATAATTGTTTCTTCAAATTATGATATTTGTGAGACAATTGTACTTTCAAATTATGATATTTGTGAGACAATTGTACTTTTAAATTATGATATTTGGGAGAAAATTGTACCTTCAAATTATGATATTTGCGAGACAATTGTACCTTCAAATTATGATATTTGCGAGACAATTGTACCATTAAATTATGATATTTGTGTGACAATTGTACCTTCAAATTATGATATTTCGTGTGAATTATTTTGGTAATACGTGTTTGCTGTGACTAAGAAGCAGTGCGCCTGAACACATTGATTTTAACAACAACTTGTGATATTATGTATTATTACTAACAGATGGAATTATGGACATTTGATTAACTGGTACAGTGAAAAACCGATGAAGACAAAACAGCTTGAATGACAAATCTACCGGACCGACAAAAGAATCTGAAATATAAACCTACAAAAAAAAGCCAGACTAGGTTTCTTTAGTGCTTTACCAATGTCACTTGTAAACTTGTAAATTCGTAAAAATATAAGATTCGTTAATAATAAATAAAAAAAATCATACCACATCTAAAAAAGAACATTGAAAAAATTAATTTAAAATTAAAGATTTATATTACGTAAGTGCAAAATAAAAGATGTTAATAATTAAACAATAAAAAAGAACAACAACGGTAAAAAACTTATTTTGAATTAATAAATAACACCCCATATACAAAAGCACATATTTTTTTATAGAGGTACCACTTTAAATTAAAATACAGATGCAAGAGCATTTTGAAAATAATGTTGTAGAGTTCAACACAATCAGTTTTTAAATAAAACCTAGTCCGCCTCAGCACAGGAACCCCTCACTAGGGGAGGACTAAGAAAAACATCCCGAATTGTCTTATTAGTCTTGTAATTGTAATTTGGCGCACAGACGTCAGGTCAGAATGCTGTCCTTGTTCTACCTGTATTTTAATGGAAGATTCTCTGAGGTACATAGTCGTAAAACACGCCAAACGCGTGCCCAACATTTGCACACGGTTGACATTTGTCACATGAGAACGGGTCGCTTCTACGACTCGTTCTTATGTTCAACAGGTCGGCTGAGGAATGATCTGCCGGCCTCTGTGTTTCCTCCATCCTACAACATGGATCTCTTCAAGACCCAAGTTCACTCCTTCCTATCCTCTAAAATACCCTCCACACAGCATCCCCAAAGATGATATAGGCCTCGAGGAAAATTATTTCCCCTAGCGTCTCCTGTGTGAAGTTACATTATAAAAAAATTAAATGTGAGAATTAAAAAAGAAATGTATTGAAACCAAACTTTAAAAAATGCATATGGTACATACATACATACATTACGTATATTAAAAGAATGAATTAGTTACAATATCTAGACATGAATTTTTACTCTGTATCAATTATAATATATTTTTGAATAAATTGTTATAATTATAAAAAAATATGTAAAATTTAAAAAAAGGCGACAGTTCGGTTCACAGTTTTTAGTTTCTTTTAAATAGTTTAAGCAAAGAGTTTATATTCGTAAAGACCGATCGTGTGATTGATCTCTAGTATGAAAGAGACCTCATGAGAAAGAGAGAAGAAAGTATTATAAAATAGTGTGGATGGTCGTCCACTGGCTCTTCTTCCTCACCTGTTTTTGTTGTGTTAATCACGGTCTATTGACTATTATTCCGCCATCCCGATTAAGGCATTTCAATATTTTAGTGCTTTTCTTATTGTTAATCAAAAGATATTAAGATTGTACGTTATTTTAGCAATTTGTGTAAGTATTTACGTTTTCTATACATGCAACATTATCCATGTCTATATGCGCGACCAAATTCTTGTAAAAGTGTTAGGATATCTAAGATTCAATTGAAGATCTCAATTATAAACCGAGAATGCAACTCTGTTATCCTAACGTAAGTACATTTTTTAAAATGATTTAAATTTTAAAAATTTTATTTATATTCGTTAAATCTCTTAAAATGAACATCTTCACATTTCCAGGCAACATTTGAAAACTAACTGAATTATGAGGTATTTAGAGAATATAAATTAAAGGAAAGAAAAACTTGGAAATCGATAGGACAATTTATGGATGTTACGATGAAAAAACTGTTTTTTATTTATTTAGATCGACTGAATCTCAGATTTCGGAATGCTTTGAAAATAATTTGTTCGCCATCGAGGAGGGCCATTCGTAAAGGCGGTTTTGTCCCTTTCCACGGTTAAGCCGTGTGATTTTGTCAAATGCTGTTTTGTCATTCATCCATTTATCGTGTACCTATTTTATTTTTTCGTAGAGTAATGAATATTTGAATAATCCAACCCGCATTAAAACTACAATAAAGAAGATTGAAATAATTTTTTTTTTATCGAAACTCTCACAAAGATTTCATTGAATGTATTATTTGTTGGATGCTTTTTGTAACAGCGCTGAGACAAACCGAATTCTAATAAATAGAGTAGAGATCATTTGACTCAGATTTTTTAATGTGATTATCAAATAAAGAGTCATGGCGTCCGCAATTATAGATCTGATCACCAAACACAAGCCATTTTTTAAATTTATTTCTTTACAAATCTAAGTTTTGTCGAAATTGAGTTAATGTTGTTTGAATTTCTTGTTTTAGATTCTATAATAATTATTCAGTATACTCTGTATGCTTTAGATATAAAAAAAAAATGATTAAACGTATACTTTTTCCGCACACAGGATACCTTTTCATAATGCTAGTTAAAATGCGGGTTGTGAAGTATTCAAAGTCTGTATGAATGTACATACGAGTATGTAGTTTCCCTTCGTTTCTAAGAAAGTCGTCTATAGCAAAATGTATGTAAAGTCGTCTAAGGACATAAGAAATGAGGAGTACACCGAAACAATCTATGTTACTAATGTAGATACTAATTCTTAACATACAAGACACTACCTACAGCCAGTTTAAAGCTTTTATGATTATCTAACGAATGTGTGGTGAAACGTCGAGGTGTCAGCAACCTCGGGCTGGTCTCCGGGTTGAGTTATCCTCGGAGAAACGGACGAAGGGATGTCCAGGACGATCCCGGATCCGTTCCACCTCAAGTGCTTGATTTGCAATAGGTGCAGATGGGTAAACATCGAGGTGATATGATTGCTGTGAGCTGGCGGCATGGACACGAGGTCTCGGTGACCTGTCGACATGGCAGAGTCGCTGAAAACCAGGATTGTGGAGACCTGGACTTTGCGATAGGGCGATGTCTCGTCGTTTTGACCTGTCGATTTGATGCAAAGATCACGGTGACCTAGCAAAAGGTCGAATGGGTCAATACGACCTGTCAACATGGCGAGCTTGTTGAGATCTCGCAGCACGGTGACGGGGTCGTCGCGATCTGTCAACGCGGCCAGGTCATTGAGATCCTTCAACATAGCGACTGGGTATTTGTGACCTGCTGACACGGCGACAAAGTGAGCGTGAGAACGACAACCAACAACAGGAAGAAAAACATCTTTTAGAAAAATATGCGAACGAGTGAAATATTTCTGAACACCAAAAAACCCTTTATAAAACAGTAAGAAATCATCAGTCTTCGATCGAGCGCTAGTGGTAAAAGCTACATCTGCAGAATTGACTATAAGAGAACCTCTATTCATCATACTTCCATCGTCATCTACTCTAACATCCCTACGGACACACATAACACTTAATATAATAACCTTATCATCTAAATCATGTTTCACAGCTAAATTGATATGTATGTTGTTGAACTTAGAGTAATTGCTTAGGACTATGGTGCAAGGGACAATACTCCCCATTAAAGTGAATCGAAAGCACACATTTTCAAAAGACAGTCTTGCTACAGGCATGACTTCATTGAGCTTCTTCATGTCTCCAGACTTCGTAATCATCAATCCGAAAATCTCTGTTAAATCTTTTGCCTGCGTAAGCATGATTACACCAAGCTTCTTCATGATCACTGACTGCATGGTCATGATCCCATCAAGCTTTTCCATATCATCTGATTGGGCAATCTCCACTTCGGCAAGCTTTCCCGTGTCTTCTGCTTTCGCAATCATCACTTTTCCAAGCTTCTTAATTTCTTCTGACTGATTATTTATAACAGCATTAAGCTTCTCATTGTTTTCTGATTGCATATTTATCATTCCGCCAAGCTTCTCCTTGTTTTCAGACATGGAAATCGCGACTTTATCAAGTTTTGATCGCGTAGTCACAACTCTTCCTAGTTTCTCCGTGTCTTCTGACTGCGTTAAGAGGGAAACAATCGTCTTCGCATTAAACCTAACAATACATAAACAGTGAGCAACATTGTCTAACATTAATTTGTAAGTGCGTCTCTTAAAAATATCTATAAATAGTCCGGCGGTGGCGCAGACGGTTGTGCAGGTACTGGCTAGAATGAGCAGTGCTAGGTGCGCCACGGGGGCATATATAGCGATCCACAAGATGGCCGCCACGTACAACAAGATGGCGGCCGGCCCGCGGGAGGCAGTGGAGGAGGGGGGCGGGTAGACAACATCAACTTCGGCTATCTTGAAGATGGAGAGCAACAGGTGTGAGGAAATGTCATAGTCCTGGGAATTTATCTTGGACTTGATGGTCTCCAGCAGACCGATGCATTCAATCTAGAAAAAAAAACAAAATACAATGATGTGGGGAAAATTGGAATCACAGTATCATTGGATATTGTTATAGGTTGGAAAAGAGAAGCAGAGGTCGCCTATATAAGAAATACGTTGACAAATTGAATAGAACTCTAGGCTTCAGATGGGTAATAGTCGCAAAGAACCAAAGATTGCTCCTTCATTGCTCCAAGACCAATAATAGACCGAATGAGTTTCCAAGATATGTCCAAGGATCTCCAAGGATAGCAACGACGACTATGATGAAAAATTATATCTATTTACCTTGTCATTATCAAGAAGCAGCAATGGAGTAGTGGCTCTTTCCTTCTGAGTAGAAGGAACAGCAGCTGTGATAATCATGTTCTCGTTGGTTACGTTGAAGAGGGTCAGGGTGCAGTTTGTCTAGAATCAACACCAAAATATCATTTATTAGTCACTGTAAAGATGATATTTATCTGCAAAGGAAGCGAGGACAGCACAGTCCATATAGTATCAGAGTAGTCACTCTTGGTGACAAAGATACATAATGTCAAGAACTGATCATGTGTCTGGGTCTTTTCCCATCGAATTTTATGGATACACGCTCTGATAGCAAACCTTTTGTATGGCGGTAAGGCGTTTACCTGGCAGAGGAAGAACAAAAATAGACAAGCCTTTTTCGGCTATCTCAAAGAGCTGATTGAATCAAGATGTTCGTTTTAAAGTAATGAGAGAACATAACATGTAATAAAAACGTGTAAATTAATAGAAGGTGTACGAGTGTGTATGTTTTTAGGGTTATCTCAGTTGCAATATTGATTTGTTAACGAATTATAGTTAAGATCGTTCATTGAATTATAGAATTCTTAACACCCTTTTGCAGAGTTCCATGGCTATTGCGGAAGTCCGTTTAAGATCTTTATCATTATCGACTGTCCTACCTTACTCCAACTAAAAGTACCACCCAGAACAACTAGGTTTAACGACTTGCTCCACACTAGCCGGACGTGCACAAATGCTGGTATCAGGGATCCAATCATAAGAATGTGGAGTTATTCACTAAACATGAAACTTTGATGGATTCCGATATATTCTTTGATACATGCAGTACTTTTAAGAGTCAATTGAAAGCTGTTTTCATATAAAAATATTAAACAAACAAACTTCAACGAACAATGTTTACACATTTTGTAATTTTTTATTATTTCTTTGTATAACACTATTTTTACATTAATCGTTATTTTTTTTCCCTTTACATTCTTGTAAATATTATTTGTAAAGTTTATTTACCTTCTGTTACTCTATTTAGACATTGTTAACTTTTTCAAATTCTTCTGTGTAACAAAATCTTAAATTCCTTAATTTGTTTAAATATTATTTTAAATGTTTATTTATCTATATCATATTAATCAGTGAGAAAAAGCTAGGATGCAGGCGAGTTCTCCAGATATTGCATATTGTTTTAATATTAGTGTCTGTATGTGTATTTTCTCCTTAAATAAATAAATAAAAAATGACAAGATAAGTTTGAAGTAAGCTAAAGTTCTTACCCCCTCATCAGCCAGCGTCAACATATACTCCTGCAGGATCCTGACAGCATCCTCAAGTCCCAAGCGCGTGTGCGGCCTCAGGAGTGCCTCGTCTTGGCTGCTGAATCCCAGCAGGAGGTAGACACCTGGGGGGAGACTGTATTCACCTGCAAAACATAAATATAGTCATGTTAATGATGAAAATTAATTGTCATTACGGGGCATTTGATGCTTTTAATGTATGGACGTTTAGTCATTTCGACAGAATTGGGCATTTAAAATGATGACCAATTCTTCTACATCGTTCTGTTGGTGAAGGTCAAATTAGGAAGCTGAGGTTATTCATCTAGTCTACTAGATCAGGACTCACTTGATTCAGCTCAGGCATGTATCCAGGGATCTTGTGGAGGGGACATTATTCTATAATATTTTATGTAGTTTGTATGTGTTCCCATTCACACAACTTAGATTCACTTTCGCATCTTATACGCACAACGACTGTGACTGTGTGTGTGCACCGGATGCGATTTAGCGAGCTCCACGTTTTCCGAGAGAGAAGTTTTCTGCCACTAGATTTTCCATATTTCTTCAGGAGTGTGTCGTGACTTATAGTACTGCTTACCAGGGTTAGGCGGCACGCAGATGGAAGAATCACTGTATTAGTAGCAGTACAATTGGTCTGGTAATCGTCCCTAGAAGGCCTGCGTGGAGTTCTTAGTTAGTCGAATGCAGAACAGAACAGAAATCACCCAGACATGAGATGACTTACCAGGGTTGGGCCACATGCAGATGAAAGAACCACTGTATTAGTAGCAGTGACATCGGTATGCCTGGTAATCATCTCTAAAAAGCCTGCGTGGAGTCATTGAATGATCGGGAAGCAGAACAGAATAGAAACAATCCAGAAATGAGTTGACTTACCAGGGTTGGGCCGCATGCAGATGAAGGATCCGCTATAGCAGTAGCAGCGACCGCGGTAGGCCTGGTAGGCGGGTGCAGCGTGACTGTAGAATGCCAGCGCAGTGCGGCAGGGGGCGTGACGTACGCATACGGCGTGGCACGAGACGGACAAGTGCCCGTCGCAGTGGCATAGCTCGGAGCAGTCCAGCTCGGCATCGCGGTAGAGCTACGACAGATGAAAATAATTTGAAACACCCCTTCAAAGAGAGGAAAATGGTTAATCAGGTAATCTGATTTTGTTCAATTCAAGCGACTAAAGAGATAATATTTATTCATAAATGCAGGTTTCAAAACCATTTCCTTTCTAAGATATCAAAGCAAAGATTGGATGAACGCTACTCCGAGTCACGGCACCAAATGAAATATATTCAGTTCCCATGGTTTAATAAATTATTAGGAAAAGTCAACAGCTGTCCCATATAAATATAAAAATGGATAGGTATACCCGAGACACTATATAAAAATTACAAATAAATTCGTGTAGAATCTTGTAGGTATGATAAAAAGGTAGCAGCCAAAAAAGGGAATTAATTGTCTTGGTCGAAAGTATCTATAATTACTTGTTTATTATTTTTTAAAGGATTTGCCTAAATATCTCTTATTTGATTTTTTGATTATTGTAACCAAAATAAAAACAACAAAAAAGTGTTTCTCTTAAAATAGTATACCTAATTCACATTTATATATCAAAACTTAAATATTAAAACAACACTAATCAATACACATCAACACTTGTACCACATTTAACACATCCACGTAAAACACCTCAGCACAGATTCTCCTAGTGAGGTAGTCACGACACATAGAATACTCCACTCACAGCATCACCTCTACAAACCTATCTTGCACTCCACATTACAAAACACCACATAAAGCACCTCTATTACACTTGTAAGAATATAGAACTTAAAAATAAAATTGGAGATAAAATAGAACTTTAAAATAATTAGAGATGCGCCGAGTACGAGTTTTACTCGGTTTGATGTTTGCCAAACCGAGTACTCGGCCGAATAACTCGGTTCAATCAATCAAAGATGAGTTCACGCAAAAGATCGCGAATTTGGAAATTTTATGACGACATTGAAGAAAATAAAAACAAAGTGAAATGTTCCTTGTGCAATTCTTTGATTTCACAAAGTGGTTTTGGACGTAATGATTTTATGACGGCGATGTTAAACCATATTAAAATTAAACATAAAGAAGAGTCAAAAGATTTACAGAATGAACGTCAATCCGAAAGATCTCAAAATCGCGAGGCGGCTGCTTCAACTTCGTCGTCGGAATCGAATGCAACGAAGTCTTCAGTAGTAATTTGCGGCAAAGTGGGACATAAATGATTCGCGGGCTAAAGAAATCCACAAAGCTGTCGCTGAAATGATTGCTATTGACAACCAACCGATTTCCACAGTGGAAGATAATGGGTTTCGAAGATTAATGAACGTCTTGAAGCCGAAATATTAAATCCCCGTAAGAAAGTATATCAGCGAAGTTGGGATTCCAAAAAGGTTACAACAAAGTGAAAAGCATAATTAGAGCGGAAATTGCAAACGTTAAAGCTGTATCAATAACCACTGATATTTGGATCTACATGAACAACTTGCTTGGTTTTCTAAGCTATACTGCTCACTGGCTCAACGAGTAGTTTATCTTACAGCTCAGAGTGCTGCAAATGCAGCATTTTAGAAGACACCACACAGCTGAGAATATTTGATCAGTGCTGTCAGACTTATCTGTGAGCTGGGAAATTGATATTGATGTTATTTTGAGAGACAATGGACCCAATGTAGTCAAAGCTATTAATGATAGTCCATTTGTCAGCAAAGGATGCTACATACATACACTGCAATTGGCCATAAAAGCTTCTCTGAAAGTTCAAAATGTAAAAGACGTTATTGCCTTAGCTAGAGGAATTGTAAGCCACTTTACTCATTCTGCATTGGTGAAATACAAAAAGAAGTTACACTGCCTGAACACAAACTCGTGCAGGACGTTTCCACGAGATGGAACAGATCATATTATATGATTGAAAGATTGGTAGAGCAAAAAAGGCAATTTCACTATATATATCAGACAATCCGAGTACAGCCAATCTTCAACAGTTGACAGAACGTCAATGGGAAATTTTAAGAGAGTGTGTAACGTTACTCAAACCGTTCTAAGAAATCACCAAAATTACCAGCTCAATATTCTCATCAATTTTAGAAGTAATACCCCACATCAATGCTCTTTTAAAATATTTATAAAAAAACCTGAAGTCGGTGAAATCTTCCCAAACATAGCGGATATGCAACAAAGGCTTAAAGATGAAGTTCAGGATCACTTTTAAGGCTTAAAGGGTGATAAATATTACTGTTTGGCTACTTTACTGGACCCCAGATTCAGAATGAGATTTTTTAATCCAGAGAAATGCGAATTGATCAGGAAGATACTAATTTTTAGAATCTATTGAAACAAGCGACATTACAGAGAGATCCAGTAGCAGTGAAGAAAACGAATCTAATTCTAATCATAACCAATTAAGACAATCACAAGATGCTCATGCATCATTTTGGAATTGCTTCAAAGAACTTGCTTGTACCCAGCCACCGGAGCGCGACGACCCTAAAAGCCCCATCGCTCTAGAATTGGATCGATTTGTAAACGAAGGATTGTTGTCAAAAGATATCCTTTCGAGTGGTTGGCAAGACATAAAACAAGATATCCAGAGATAGCACATTTAGCAGAGTGTTTTTATGTGCACCCGCAAGCACTGTGTATAGCGAGCGTTTATTTTCAGAAGCAGGTAACGTCTGTGAAGAAAAAAGGAAAAGGCTGTCAGCAGAACGTGCGGAGAGTCTTGAATTCTTAGATCACAAGTTGCCTTTGCTAAATTTTAAATATTAATTGTTTAAATTCAATTTTAATAAATGCAACTTTTTAATCCTCCTGTTTTCATTATATTTCCCAAAATATTATATTACATTAGTTAAACCGAGTATACTCGTCATTTAAACAGAGATATTCGGCCGAGTACAAGTAATAAAAAAATGCCGAGTACACCGAGTACCGAGTATTAAACGAGTACTCGGCCCATCACTAATAATAATATTACCAAATTTGATTTAAATTAATATTATAATTTCTTCAAACGATTAGTATTCACTTGTAGCGTCATTATTAATAAAGGAATCAAATAATATACTTTGTATTCACCACTTTATTAACATAAAGATATCTGAATGTTTCAAAGGCGATGCTTTCTTCATCAGTATTGTTCCTGATGAAGAAAGTACATCTTTTTTTAATAATTTCAATAATATTTACCCTTCTTGTATGTCCTTTCTGCACAAACTGATCGTCCAGTTCAGGCCTCTGCACCACGCAGTATTTGACCGGCTCCGGTGTTGTCGATGTCGTTGTTGTCACGGTCGTCGTCTCCCTTTCCGTTGTCGTCGTCACAACAACTGTCGTGGTCTCTTCCTCAGTGGTCGTTGTCACAGTCGTGGTCTCCGCAATAATGACTTCCACCTCTTTAGTTCCCTGATTGTTGACGATCTCCACTTCGATGTTGCGGCCGCTCTTGATCTCCTGCTCCATGTTGGAATGGGTGGACTTTGGAGTCAAGATGATTATGGGCGGTGGTATTGTAGGGTGGGTGATCATGATAGCAGTAGTGTGACGGGGGATTTCTATTTCGGGGATTGTCTCGTGAATTGTGCGGATGCCGTTGTCGATGACGGTTGTGGAGGTGGATCCATAGGTCTTGATATGGAAGTCGCTCTGGGATTCCACTGCAACAACAAAAATAACATTAAAATTCAATGTCATTGATTTCCCTGTGGAATTTCTGATGATATTTTGTGCAATGAGTAAGTGATTTCTTTTGAATTCCAAGGTCATTTAGAGAGTGTCTAAAATAAATAAAAACAATATATTGTTTCCCCACTAGACTGTTGTGGACACTTAATCAACTTCAAAGTACCTCATCGAATTGCTTGGCAAAATATATTATTCTGTAACAATAATTCTGTGACTAACTACCAAATACATTACCCATTTCTCGCCTACGTACACTTGGAAACAGATTCAACTCTAGTATAGACATATTTTATGTAAGTTTACCCATGTTTAAAAGATACCAGAATGATATTTTTATGTACCAATGATTATTTAAGAGCATCGCACAGGAGCTATTATGTATTATGCACTTTTATATTACGTATCATATAACATTCTTATGTCATCCGAAATATAAAAAAAACACATTGCCCTTTTTCACTATGTTATGAACGAATACAATATATATTTTTTTTCTATTTTCATATGAAGCGGTAACTTGGTGATGTGACATTATAATTTATAAAATAAAACAATAACTTTGTTTTACATCACTTTATATATAATACACTTGTATATTATGTTTTATGTACACCAGATTATTAATTATTTGATAAAATAAAAATAAAAAATAGTGATATCTGCAAATTAAAAACTTTTAGCTAATTTATCTTTCTACTTAAATATTATTATACATATATATATTATACTCATACGTTACAAATGTATACCTACTATGCGTCACATTCTTTTTTGTTATCTTTAAACTATTTTTTCTTTCTGTAGGGTGGACAAAATCATGTAAAATATTAAAAATGTGTAAAAACCCACCTGCATAGTTAATAAATAATAAGCAAATAAAATAAATAAATAGTCATACAGCTGCGTAAATCGATATCTTTGGATGCGCAGGGCATGCGGAGGTCGGCCCCGAGCATGGACACATATTATATTGATATGGTGCCAGGATTCTCTCTCCCTCGGATGACAAGGACCTCAATTAAATTGGCCTAAATGATTACAAATTGTGTAAATGTTGATAATATATTCAAACAACGGAACACATCATATGAGAATATTCCTCCCCATCATCGGTTTCCCTATGGCACAACTATTCTGAACCAAGTGTCCCGATGTCGTCGACTGGTTGAATAACCCCAGCATCCCACTATGACCTTCCCCAACTCTCCTCCACTGTACGAGGAAGAAGGAAAATACTGACCAACGCAAGGGTTCAGCCACAGCAGCCGCTGCCAGCCCAGACAGTCGTACAGCTGCGTGAAGTCGGTTCCCTTGCAGGCGCAGGCAGTGCGCAGGTCGGTCCCCAGCATGGACAGCACGGCCGAGCGACACGCCTCGGGAGCTCCGGCGCAGCGCTTCGTCACCGAGTCCACTGCGCATGATTGCTCGTACAGTTCAAGGCGACCCCTGGAATAAGAATACAGATTTTCTAGAGCCGTTTGTGGGAAATATCACCTGACAAGTAACTGTGTCAAATATTTAGTTTTAATAAACACACTAATGAAGTGATCAACAAAGCCAAAAGAATGATGGAATTCATAATCTCTGTACTTCCTTTATACCGCCCCAATACTGCACACCGATCTGGACACCTTTCTACCAAGCTAATATTAATAGAATCGAAAAAAATCAAATACAAAATTTTTAAGCACATAAAATATAAATTGAATTTACACTTTACAAATTACACCAAATCCATTAAATTCCACAACTTCAATTACCTTCAATTCTGAATAATGAATGGCCTGGACTTACCTAAACTCACCAATTTTATAAAATTCCACATACCGGTAAGACCAACCCGAGAAACCGACTATTTTCTTTACGTATATGTGCACAGTGTAACACGCTATTTTACAAAATCGATATTCTTGTCAATAACCTTTAGAAATATCGAACCGAAGTAATGCGTACGATCACAAATGAATGCACAATTACTGTAATATACATTAAGAGAATCTACTATCTCCATCATATCTTCCCCTTCTTACTCCTCTTTCTTAGTTTATTGTAAAATAAAACTCCTGTCTCTATCCAACTTTTGGATAAGAAACCTTTTTTGGCTCAACCTTGTTTTCGATTTGTGTACGAGTATATACTTATATTTGTTAAAAAAGCTGTTTGTCCTTTACAAAAAAATGTTAATTTTTTAAACAATACCGTAATGATAGAGGGAACTTCCAGGTTGTAAGCAATTATAACCTGATTAGCAGAATGAATTCTTTCTTCTGAGGCTTCACCTTAGATACGTCCTCAATGGGTTGCTCGATAATTTGTGTATCTAAGATAATAAGGAAAAAAAATTAAGATTTTCAATTAAAGAATGCCGTTTTGTTATAGCTTATCTGCCACCTTCATTCTGTTTAAATAAATTCACCACATTATCAGTGTAGTATTACACGTACAGATGAGAAGAGTCTGCTGGGAAGCTGTGAATATTCCTTACAATTAAAAACTCTAAACGACGTGGGGCGAGTTTTGACTAACAGGCTTCATCTTCCAATGTTTATGATGCTACGATGCTATACGTTTCTGGATCTTGTGATACAAATCGATACACGCGGATTCGCAAATGAAAGAAGAGGTTTATCACAATAGTTAAGTAACTTTCAAATTGAATAGTCTTCAAAGTTACCGACCTGCATTCAGGCTGTTCCCTGCAGGACTGGGCCAGGACATGGCAGGCGGGGAGCGGCGCGCCGGGCTCCCTCTGCGCACAGACCGGGTGAAGCTTCTCCTGCGCGTTCATGCAAGGGTCCTCCTTGTTTTCTGTCTTCCTGGTAACCACAAATCACAGATGAGATCAGAAACCATAAATGTAATAACTTATTTTCGATTGCTCCACATAGATGACACTGTCGGCCGTATAGAAAGTATTTTGTATGGAAAGGAGCTTGCTTACCTTTCTGGATCTCTAAATCGATTAAACTGAGACTCCGTGTATTCTATTATTTATTCATAAATAACCAAGTGTTTGTTGTAATCTGAGTTTTATTATCAAGAAATGAATACACAACAGAAACCATAACAAAACATATGGAAAAAACAGATATTTGGCTTTTTCTTTTAGTAATTGAATGTATCGGACTTACTTGCAAAGGCAGAAAGCAATCTCCAAGTTCCACTGCACATTCGGAGTCCGGTAAAAGTTCCGCAGGGATCCCATACAACCCTCTCTGTCACATCTGAAATATTAGATTAGGTTATTTAAAAGGTTCAATAAACACGCCATGCATGAAGAGACTCCATTCTCGCTATTCGGCAGTTTTTTTTAATCATGAGTCTCAAATGTCTGAAGGCAGTGGGACTATGGCATCCCAATTGGGGTATGTTGTGAGATTGTAGGTAGTTGGGAGGGGAATGACACGGCAAAAGAAAAGATGGAGACTTTCTGGATATTCAGATCAAGTCACCAGCTATGGCTGAAGTTATCTTAGTGATACCCGGGTTCTCATAAGTTCCTTAGTGAGGAGTATACTTGATAGTGGGTTGATAATTTGGAGCCCACATCAGGTGAAGTATTCTGAAAGTACAGAAGAAATTTCTGAGATTTCTCTACCTGAGAGAGTATGGCTACTACCCGTGCCAGCGCCAGGTGGTAGGTGTTGTGCAGGGAGATCCACAGTTAGCTCCCCTACGCGTCGTCACACAGCTCCTTGGATCCGTGGAATCATTGGTAACATGTAATCTATTACAGCAGCCTACCTCGAAGCATCACAAGTCTGCAGCACCGGGGTGAGCGCCGTGGTGCACGACTTGTCCCTGATGCAGCGGTCCAGCGCCAGGTGGCAGGTACTGTGCAGCGAGATCCTTGGGCCACCGCCCTCCGTGCCGTCTGACCCTTCCCCGATGCGCTCTGACAAGACGGCGGCGGACAAGGCAAAGGGTATTAGTTTTTAAGAATTTTTTGGTGCGGTTTCACAATTTACAAGGTAAACAATTATTGTAAAAAAAAAGTTATCGTATTTTTTTTTAAATTCATATTAAACACAGCGTTTCAGGCTCATACCGCGAAACTATTCACAAAAATCTAAGAAAAGTCCTTTTTATCATTAAAAAAGTGTGATTTCTAACTAATTTATTTAATTAATTTTAATAATAATAATTTTCAATTAGTTTCAAAAACGGTTCATTTATTTAAAAAATGTTCTGCTAGGTAACGTGACAGCTGTTTCGCTTGCCGAAGGGATTATCACACTGTAGTGAAGTCACAATTTTTTTTTAAGGGAGGCAAACATTCCCGGGCTACGAATAACCGGAAGATGATTGAAAATTTTCCTACTGCCACGAAGATGTTACTTGTGTCGTAATGGAGGACTTAGCCAGCTCCATGCCACCTCACCACTGACCGGCCGATTTAAAAATACAGTGTTGTATTAATTTTTACTTACTATGGTTACGGGTATCAATCGTTTTTAACCCTGGTGCCACATGTATTTTTTAAAAATACTGGAAAAGTGTCGATAATCCATGAACATATATTTTATTTTTATTTTGATTACTTTTATTTTTAGACACATGTTTTCAATAATGTGACGTAATTTTAGAACCGTGGGTAACGCGTGACGAATTTTATGGCTCGAGCTATATATCGTTCTGTGGCACTCAAGTACAATAATGTATCGGATCGATATATCGTTCGGTGGCACCTAAAGGGTTAACACGTTTTTTCACAAAATTTAGAAGGGGGGGTAGGTTTATTTATAAGTATTTTTTTTTTTAGGGAACAACATTTCCGGGTTGCTGATAACCTGACAATATTTGAATTCCTCCTACTAGCATCATTACAAGTGAAAAATGTTGCTTATGTAATGATGGAGGAGTTAGCTAGCAGATGATTGAACTCGCGTAACCGCAATGGGAATCCAAAATTTTGGACCGTTCGGCCGCCTTGTTGCAAAATTATAAATACAGCGGTTTTCGCGAAGTTTTGCGGTATGAGTTTGAAACACAGTGTACATAAAATGAATATCTGAAATCTTTTAGATTGAAGCAAATATTGAAAGGTTAAAATAAAAATTGAAAAACTGGAACCCCAAACCGATTACACATAGGTAGGCACCCAAATAAGAAGCACACATTTTGGCATAAACGGGAATCGAACCCATAATCCCAGACGAAAAGGAAAGAGATTTTACCATTAGATAACACGACAATGAAATTGTTAGAGAATTCACGAAAAGTTAAAAAAATAGTAAACAGGGTTTTAAAAAATTTAGATTTGGAGAATTGATGACCAACGCCATCTATCGAAGTATCTGTAACATGAATAATTATTAGATAAATATATTTACAAATCATGAAACTGGATTACTGCTGTATATCTGAAATATAAACACATCCCTAAAAGAAAATCCATATGATAAAGACAAAACCATTAAAAACAGTGGTTGTCACCCTAGAAAAAAATGAAATATTTTGTATCAATGATTTTGGACATTTTGAGCTTTGAATCTCGATTATCTCAGACTGTCAGGGAGATGATCATGTTTGGATAATGACGATGATAATGGTGATGAAGATGATGGTGAAGATGAAACTATGGATTGATGCGGGGATCGCTTTCTAAATGCCGCTGGTTTAGAAGATGAGCTAAAGGCAAAATCCGGTGCTGTGCTTGCTACCCTGTGCTCTTCAAGGTCAAAACAGGCTTCTTTAGAAGTCAATCTGACCTCTTCGGCAACTCACCAGACGTCTCAGCGACCTTCCATGATAGAGCTAGTTATCAAATCACTGCCATGTAAGACCATACTTTGGTTTTGGTCTGGTAACAGAGACTCGCCTTTCTCATGGACTGTTGAAGTGACAGCATTGCGACACTTCTTTGAAAGGTTTGGTTACCTTTGAAAGACGTTGTTGCAATTTTGTCATATGTCAGTACAAAAAGAAAAGTAACGCGGCATAAGGCAACGAGTGGATCTATGGTAGGATTTAGATAAGATGCTCTCGGGGAGTCTCTTTAAGAGAATTTTACAAATGTAACAGTTTTCTTTTGAAAGCTAAAGTTAGATTTGCACGTTGCTCTCGGAAAGATTCTCTAAAGCAACTGTTAATGTAACATTGTTCCGTTAGTTATGTTATTTGAATCTTTCTCTTAGAGTTTCTATAAAGATCAACTGATTAATATAACACGGTTCTATTGATAGTATTACATTTGGCAGCTGCTCTCAGGGAGTCTCTTTTAAAGCGACTTGTAATGTAACAACGTTCTTTTAGATTTGTTACATTTGCAAGATCTCAGATTGTGTCTCTCTAAAAACAAATTTCAAATGTAAGGGTGTTATTTTAGTCCTGTTATATTTGCAAGATGCTTTCTGAGAGACTCGTTGGCAGCAACTTGCGCAACTTTTGCGGTATTGTAGATCTTATCGTTGCCTTAAACCAAACACCATAACCCCAAGATGGGACACGACAGAATCTGTGGTACTAATGCTATAATAATAATAGGGAAAAATGGCGTCAACTGTGGGGATGGGGTAACATGGTAGCACTGCCAAAAGCTGTTCCGGGTGATCCAACATGCCAATAATAATGTATTTTATAAGTTAATTTCAAAATGTCAGAGTAAAACATGACAAGGGTAAAACGGACGGTACATCACTAGGGGAACTACAACGACCAGCTAAAAAAGCAATTATTGGCAACTTGTAAAGCGTTCATAGATGGCGTTAAGTTATCAAACGTGCCATAGACTAAGTCATTAGATTTTCGGTGTTACTAATCGGTTAAACAACTGTTCTAATCACTACATTATATACAAAAGGTATCGTCATTGTTTTAAGCGAATCATTTTTTAACAATCATCATTACACAATTTCAATTACAAACGTCCAAATTTTCATCCTTTTAGAACAAAAAAGGAAACATTATGAGTAAGTTTTATTCCTTATTTACAATTTTCTGTTTTATCACAATTTTATTTAAAATATCATTCCAATACCATGGGCCATTGCCTTTTTAGCTGGTTGTTATCATGATTTCAGTTAATTAACCAACAATCGGGAGATGTAATTCTTTTTAAATACAAAAAAAAAAAATTAAATATTTAGGGGTAAATCTTACGATAACTACGGTTCAGAAAGGTATAATTTAAAAATCTTACCCCCACAAATAAAAAAAATATATATAATAGAATCAGCATTCAAACAGTATGCACCAGTAGCAATAGTTCAAATATAAATAAAATTATTTAAAATTTTTTCAAAATGCAAAGGCATGCAAAAATTTCAGTATCATAATTTTAGTTTCAGTATTAATAGTAATTTTTAATAAAATAATATATTTTTTCATTAATATTTTTTAATAATATATATATTTTTTTAAATTGTTCATATCGAAATAGATGACATAATGTGTGTTCGAAGTGGCATATATTATTAAAAAAAAATCAAAAAATGAAAAAAAAAACAGCATTATTCAAAAGTGTCAGAAGTAGGGGAAATTAAAAAATATCATCATATTATAGTGATTTAAGATTTTCACATTCTAATAATGTTATTGTTGTTTAATTTTTGGAGTATTAAGAAAAATTGAGATTCCTCGTTCTTCTCGAGTCAAAGTTTCGGACAGCCTTGCAGTGTCCATCATTAAGACGGACGTGTAGAGTGCAAAAAAATGTCATTAGCTTTGTGTACTTTGCTAAACAAATTGACATTTTCACACCACTCCACATAATTGCTCAGATGATGGACACTGCAAGGCTGTCAGAAAATTTGGCTCAAATGAGAAGGAAGCGATATACTACACAAAACCCCAAAAGATAAACCACACCCATAAAATAATACCGCTGACAGCTCTGTCATCCGAAATAATGGTTACAGAAAAGCTCTCAGCAGAATGACCACAAGTTGTTGGAGAAATGGAAAAGGCTAAATGAAAATAAAAGCGCAAGATAAAATAGAACCTTGTGTGGGTAAAAATTGTAAGAAAAAACAAAAAACAAATCATTTTTGCTGTAGAAGAAGTGGATAGAGCTCCACGAGATGTAACAGTAGTTGTAGTAGAGGAGGAACACACAACAACAAATTGTCCAAAAAGTTGGCACATACTCGTTCCATCATGGCTCTTGTGGTGCGTTCCCCCCTTTCGTCTTCCCGGCCTTCCAAACAGCCTCCGATGCCCCTCTTCCATGACGTGAGGACTGATGTGGTGCTCGTCTATTTCAAAGCCATCTTCTGGACCCAGATCGGCTCCAGAAACCCATTCCGTGGAGGATGAGGAGGAGGTGGTTTTGTTGGATGGGAGAGTCTTTCCGTCCGGGTTGGGGGAGTTCACTGTAAGGGATACACAGCTGAGTTGCTGTTCACGTCCAACGGGTCTTCCTGCGACTTTACACGAGAAGCCTCGACATTCTCAGATCACATATCAAACAAACGACACATTCTCACTCAGCTATCTAACACAAACAGCATTACTTCTAACAAGTAAGTTTGATTTGAAATTTTCACCATAAATATTATTGCCTTGTATGATTTTTGGAGTATTAACTCAAATTGCTCTTCCTACTTCCCTTTGTGCAAACTTTTGGACAGTCTTCTAGCGCCCATTATTATGACAGATGTCATCAGATTTCATCAGATGTCATCATCAGATTTCATTAGATGTATTCCCCAGATTTCATTATATGTATTCACCAGATTTCCTCAGATATCGTCATCAGATTTTTTCAGATGTCATCATTAGATTTCATCAGATATTGTAATTAGATTTCATCAGATGTCATCATCATCTGATTTCATCATACATCATCATCTGATGACAGCAGAAATCTGATGATGAGATCAGATTTTATCAGATATCATAAAATGTCAGCAGATATCATTAGATGTCATCATATGTCACCAGATGTCACCAGATGTCACCAGATGTCACCAGATGTCATCAGATGTCACCAGATGTCATAAGATGTAACCAGATGTCATCAGATGTCATTAAATTTCCTCAGATTTCATCAAATTTAATCAGGCACTGGTCCTAATGATGGACATTGTGTGGCTGTGCAAAACGTTTGTCCGAGGAGGAGAATGAGCAATACGAGAATGCCATAAAAGTCAATCAATCTTCAATCTTTTCCCTGACTATTTTGTTATATTTTCTGTATTTGACTTCATTTTGACTGACAGAAAAAACGAGTTTTAAAATTCAAGACAAAGAAAATATTTTCAAATCTAGAAAATTAATTCGTTTCTTTTATAACGAATAATAAATTATACTATTCATTAATTCATTGAATGCGAAATATTATAAATTGAAACTGCGCATACATCACTAACTAATACAAAGGAAAAAATTAATCAGTTTCAGCACAACCGAGCGCTATTCAAGACTTATTTCTAATGTACCTGCTTAGGAGCTGAAACCGGTTTGTTTTTCCCAGTATTTAAAAGTCACGTGTTCATAGTTATTCCTGTAAAAATCAAAATTTATGCTAACCTGCAAATATTGAAAAAAAAAATTTTTTACCTCTGACTAAATTATAATTTTCAGTGCATACACAAATCATCAAAAATGGATCGAAATATTTTTCTCAAAAAAACACATATACTTGATCGAACAGCTAAAAGAAAATTCTATTTTTCTTATTAAAATCAGCGTGATAAACACTTAAGTTCGTTCAGATTTTAAAATGTACTTTTGAGAAAATGTGTCTATAAAAACGTAAGCATCTCTTGCCACAAGTAACATAACTTTGTTTAAGACTAAATCCCATTCTCTGTTGCTTTCTACAACTTGCTAAAGACTTGTTCCTTATAAATTATATTTTATTTCATACTTAAGTAGCCAAGTCTTCTACTTGTTAACGGGAATGACGAAATAAATAAAAAGACTCGTTTAGTCAATCGATAAAAGAATTTCCCTGGGAAACCTTTTTTTTCAATTTATGTATATCCTTTGAATATAAACGTTATGTCGGAATGCTGTTTATTCTACCAGAATTAAAAATGGAAGTTGCTCCGAAGAACGACACTGATCTATTGAACACCAGTATAGAGATAATCTTAGCTATAAATTGCAAAAAAAAAAACGAAAATGCACCTTGTTTACCTTAACATGAATACACATTTTTATCGATTTCAATATTTAATTTTCTAGTTTATTATCTTTAAATCCCTTGTAATTAACACATTAACATTTTCCAGCGATTTCGGAGAGCTGATTGTTAAGATATTCATTTTAAGATGTTTAACAACATAAAATTTGATGTTAAAATATGGAAATCTATAAAATAATTCTTTCAAGCTAGGGTAGATCAGTTGCAATTTCATTTAAGATTTATAGTTCGATCTTCAATTGAATTTGTAGATTTTTATAATTTTTGCTGGTGAGACGGTCTATTAATTTTATGGACTATCGATTAATAATTTTGTTAATAAATGTCCAATTTTAACAAAACGACAAAGTTTCGAAAGTGATATCACTGTAAAGTGAGTTTGTACACGAAATATGATCTATGAAAGATCTTCATAGGTTGATTCACTTAATCACTATAATAATTACAATTTATATAATTACGACTTATATAAAATTACTGCCCTGTAAATCAAAGGTCAACGGAGAAATTGCGCAGAGGTCGCCGGTAATATTGCCAAAGTTCATTTAATAACGTGGCTAGCGTATAAATGATAATTATTATTATCGTAGGTATTCTGATACAACTGATATCAATTCATCTTTGTTTCGGATAGTCATTCTGTATCCTTTACAATCAGTACTACAATACTTTCTGAAACTTAGCGCAATTTTCCCACTTCCTGTTGTAGGCAAGTTCAAAGAAAAGCCTTCACAACAAATGTTTCTTAGGAAACTTTCCAGAGTTATTATTACGCTTCGATAGGAAGAAGAGGATACAGAAAAAATATGAAAATACTCACAAAAAGGATTTAAAAAATATTCCTGAAAACAAATTTTAATAGATTACCAAGGACGAAATAATTATATTGTTTGATTTTTGTAAAGTTGAGGCGTGCTGTTTTATCACCCTTTTCGACTGAACGTTTCAGACAGGCTTCCGGTGTTAATTATCAAGGCTGATGTAATAATTTTTTCAGATTTCATTAGATCGCATCAATTTTCATCAGATTTCATAAGATTTCATCAGATCATCAGCTTTTATCAGATTCCATCAGATTTAATCAGATTTCACCAGATTTTATCACATTTTACCATATTTCATCAGACTTTATCTGTCTTCACCAGTTTCATCATATTTCATCAGCTATCGAAGGAAATGTATCAGAAATCAACACGTCAAAAATCAAACAACTTAAAATTTGCCAACACTATTAAATAAATGCCTTAAGGGGAAATCTTCCTTCGCCACTGAGGGGGAATCGAACCCGCAACGCTTAGAATGTTGATAATCGATATAAAAACTATAGGTTTATTATTAAACAACAAAAAATAAATAAAATAAATTGACGCCTAACGAAGCACATATTTTAAAATTTTGTATTAATTTCCCCGTTGACCAGTTTAATGTATTTTTAATGAATATTTCGTCATTTCTCCGAGATACTTAGAAGAGGTAATAGACGTTGTCTAATGCCTTTTTGTCCTGAGGGGTTTTCGAGTGTCAATACTTCTTGACAAGTTTTCTAAACTTTTGCTAACAATGAGAAGAACCGGGGAACATTTCGTGTTAAAATTATCATTATATTAATCAAATGTTTCACACTTAATTATCTGAACTCGTATTATTGTTAGACTGTGGGAAGTGGCAATTTGGGAAGAACCTGACTATTCAAATCTGATCAGCAAACATATCCATATTGATCCTGAATGATTCTAACTCAACAGGGGAATATTTAGAGTGTCATCCACTTTGGAAAGAGGTGAACTTTTTTTATTTATTATGTTTAGCTTTTAAATATAATTTGATGTTTCTACGTCGGGTTTAAAACCTGCGAATTCTAGCTCTGGGCCGAACTCTTTCTTACCTCTCTAAATTTGTGAAAACAAAAATCTTCTTAATAGAAATATTTTGAAAATTTAATACAAGATTGAAAAAAGTTTATACAAGATTGTTAAAACTTAATACAAAATTATAAAACTTAATACTAGATTTAAAAAAACTTTAAATGAGATTTAAAAAACTTTAAAAGAGATTTTGAAAACTTCGTAAAAGATAGTATTAAAAATTTAAAAGAGGATTATTAAACTTAATTCACTATTAAAACTTATGACAAGATAAAAAGACATAATGCCGTTTAATTAATATCTTAGTAAAGATTAATAAATATGTATATGCACTGAAAATTTCCCTTAAGCAATCTTACATCCTCAATCACACAAAGTTTTCTACATAATGCATAATTTAATTTGTTATTTAATATTAAAAATAAATATACTTATTTCTCATCAGATTTAACATTTAGATAAAAGTTACAACAATTTCTTAGTCATCCAGCTATTGTTATAATATATATTTTAACGGTTATAAGATGAAAAATTAACACCAAAAGCACAATTAAAGCGAAAAGCCAAACCATATTGTGCAGACACCAAAAAAAATTAAATCAAAAAGGTAAAAATTTAACCAAAAATTTTAAACAAAAAATAATCGATGCGATATTTGAAACTGAAAAAAAAAGTTTTACGAAAAAGCTTTGTTTGCAAAAATTTCAGAACATTTTAGTTACGATCGAATGCAGCTAAATAAGTTTTGATAGAATGCATGTGACAATGTGTATTGACAATGATTAATGAGTTTTGATTCAGTACATGATTCTCGTGTTTAAAATTAACTCTTAAAAAACCTTAAAAAGAACATATCATTGAATAAACTAAATCAAAGTTTAATGGGTTCCCCTGATAAACTAGTTTCTAAAAACGTTACCATAACAAAGTACGGGGTTTTCAATGGAGCCTGCTCGGAGGAATTAAAGGCAGACTGCTGATAGATCAATTGTAACCTTTTGCTCTTTCCCATATAAAAGAAAGAGGTTAAAACGCACCTCTTAGGGGTAAGACGAGTATATTGGTGGTAAAGAATGGAATATTTGTTGAGAGTTGAAGTCGGCAGCATGAGAGCAAGTCGCTTTTCCGAGATAGTTCTTATGTGGAAAGAACTACCGATATTCTTCTTTATTCTCTAATTTATTCCGCCTATTCCTTAACCCGCTTCTTGATGATATTCTATTTCCCTGGTAGTCCATGGCATGGATAAGGGAGCTCTTGTGAATGTCACAAAATAAAAATCGTGTTTTTCCAAATTTTAACAAAGCTAGTTAAAGTAATGCAGTTTATCATGATATAAAACTTAAAATAATATGTTTTGTGTTTTCCTAGGACATAATTTATATTATTTTTACATTTGGTCAATAGAAAAAAAATTGCGATATATTTCAAAATCATATTTTAAATAGTCTCGTATATTTGTTTTAATAATAAATAAACGATACGGTGTGTATAGAACAATCATTTATTTTATTTATTTATTTATTATACATTTATATATTTAATAAATCGTGTGCATTGTATGATAGTGTGGAATGAAAGAGATAAAATATTGTAAGAAAGAGAGAAGAGTAAAAACAGACACCAAATATCCATAGAGATCGTAAGATTTAGAAAAGGTACAGATATTCATAATACTAATACTAAGAAACATGGAAATACATGCACAACCATGCAACATTTCTACACATGGTAACATTCACTTTCATTTCGTAAAACAAGACAGTAATATTTATAACACTGTTTTAAAATAAAAAAAAATTGAAAAATTGATAAATATTCTTCACTGAAAATTTAATTAACAATTTTGTGATGAAAAAAATGTTAAATGAAACAAACAAATTATGTACCCACATCATCTTTTTTAAGATCAAAAAGTGATGTACCTGCACACAACCATTTCATTTCAGATAACATCACCATCGTAATATTATGACTGAAAATACTGTGTAACTTCTTTCCACTTATTTATATTACTGATTAGAAGAAGCCAGTGGCATGGCGAAATGGCTTCTTCTAAAATAAATAAGTTGAACGAAGTAATATAATTTGAAATCGTAATAATATTTTAAAAGAGTTGACCAAAAATTTGGTCAATTTTGTAAGACTTTACTGGCCTTGAATTAGAAATCGAAAGCGAAAAAACGCATACCGCATGCTTTGCAATGATATAAAATAAGTATTGGTCTTTTAGTACAGAAAGTGACAAAACTACGTTTCTTCTCACTGCTGAAAATAGATATGTTGTGAGTCTTTTTCTAATACCAAAAGACAGCTTAAATTGTACACCATTGCTGTTCAATATAAAAACGAAACTTAAAAACGTCATAACTTCATCAAGTTCAACATTGGATTTGGATTTTATCGAAATCGTCCAGAATTTTGATTAACAAAATTGCTTCGTTAATTCTTTATATGAGATTAGTTTTTTAGCCATCTTGACTCATTTTCCAGTTCATTATTTAAAATATTGGTTAAATCATCATAATTATCTCTAATAATGGTTATCATCGGCAAATAGTCGTACTTTGTACTTTGAATTTTTTTTAACCATATCATTAATATAAAGTATAAACAACAGAGGTCCGAAGACTGATCCCTGTGGTACTTCTTATTTTTTCTACATTGGTTCCGAAAATTGATTATTTACTTTCGTTGCATGTTTTCGATCTTTCACATAATGTTCTATTATTTTTATAATTATACCCGAGAAAACTATTTGCCTACGCTTTCTTATCAGTATGTCTTTTATCTACATTTTCAGCCCTATAAAATCTATAAATATAGATAAGATAGATTTATTGCTTCCTTCAATGTTGTTCAATTACACTACATTCCTTCCTCATAGCAACTGTAAAGTCAGATTGATAGGGGATATCAAATATTAGAAGTTTTTAATCTGGGTGACTGCGTAATGGGAATATTAGGAAGATTTGTATAAGTAAAGGTAAATTTTAAACAATTTTTTTTTCTCAATTGTCACAGAAATAAAAATAACTTTAAAAATCTGGACTTTGAAAATAAAATATTGTACCTGTATACCTATTATCAATAAACTAATCTAATCTAATCTATATTAAATCACCGAGAAAAACTCTTTACTCAATAAAGAATACATTTTCAACTCGCTCGTTGGACAAGTATCCATCGCCTTGTTTTCCTAAGCGATATTGGTGGATTATTCCATTTTTTTCCAATTTAAAGGTGCTATCAGAAATCATCAATGGTTGTTATGCTTTTCATATAAAAGCTCTTTTCGTAACTGGAAAAAATTCTAGATTTCTTTGTTTTACAGCTTGATTTCATCTATTAAATATGCATCAACTGGTCTATTATATAATCATAAATAGGCTAATTGTGAAATCTGATATTATACTGAAAAATGGAGTACTCGGTTTCGAGAACCACTTACTCGTAGTAATTAATGTAAAAAAAAACACTTTCTAGAAAATTATGGCATTTCTCGTTTTTAATACGCCGAGTTTAAACCTGTTAAAAATGTAGTCAACTTTATGTATTTCGTTATGCAGATTTGCTAATACGATACCTGTCGTCTACCATGTTGCAATAAGTTTGCAACTTTACACGAAGGAAGGGCGAGTTATTGTTGTGAAAACTCTTTACAAATATGGACACACAAGTTGTGCGAAAACACTTGCCAAAGTTCTGAGAGTTTTTGGTCTACAAAATGGACTCAACGAGTATGCAGTTTGAAGGGCTATTGTGAGTTTAGTGGATAAAGGTTCGACTAAGGACACTCAATCGGTTTATGTCGGTCTTCTTGCTGAGTCAATTGAAACAAATGCTTTTTTGAAAAGGTTACGTGTGGAAATTAAAATTATTGAACGGAGAGAGATTTAGAATCCGAGTTATGATATTCGCTATTTTCGAGATCATTGATAATACTTACCAAGTAAAAACATAATATTTAACCCGGGTATCTGAGCCTGTTAAAAACCCGTAACCCAAAGCGGTATACAAAAGGGATCATTTATTTATCTCACGGTATTTTTAATTATTTTAGGCTTTCAGCTTTAAAATATACAAATAAAGCCATGCAAACAAAAACCAAACGATATTTTGATAAAATCGCCAAAAAAACTTGATAAAAAAATTATGACGTTGCCAAGAGTCAAAACACAATTCAGATTAAACAACTGTCCTCGCGTCTTTAGTCAGGACAATTGAAGACAAATAAAACACACAGAAAGCAGCCTCGGAGGACCTGAAAGGCTGTTTGGAGGAGAAGATCAGAGGTTCTGGAGGTCTAGAGGAAACGGAAGATGAGAGGAAGAGGAAACATAAGGTCGGTGAGAAGAAAAAGCTGCAGTGTGACAGAGTAAGAAGTTCTAACATTTAGTGACATAGAGTGTGGTGAACATTCAGACGCTATTCCTAGAGTTCTAAAGAAGTGTTGGCAGTAGACATAGTCAAACTCCAAGTTGTGTGATAGTTAAAACTGTAGTTAGGGTCAAAAACAAAGCTGTATGGACGTAAAGAGAGTCAAGTCAGAGTAGACAGAATTGAACATGCAATTATTTTGGCTGTGGTTTGTCAAACACGAACATATTAGGACGTAAAAAGAGTCATGTCAGCTATTGATAGAATTGAACATGAAACTGTTTGAGGTTTGAATTATGGATATAGGGGGAGTCAAACCCGAAGTTGGGCATAAGAACGGTCAGAGTAGATAGAATTATTGAACACGATGTTGTTTGTGTTTAGGATTGGTTTTGAGTTGGGGCTGTGACTCAAAAACGAAGTTGTTTAGGGTTGCGAAATGCAAATAGAGAGAGCCAAATACGAAGTTGTCTGAATATAAAAAATAGTATTTCTAGAAAGAGTCAAACTAAAAGATATGGGTACGGAGATTTCAATTGAACAGTATAATGAATTGTAGATACAATCAAACACGAAATTGTTTGGTTATAAAAAAATAATGAAGTCAACGTGTTTTGATAATAAAGTTGTTTAGGGTTGTATTTAGTCAGAATAGGTTGAAAAAACGCAGTATTGTAAAAATTTACAAACAATTTATTTTGGATTTATGAAGTTAAAATAAACAAATGGGTTAAAAAACATACGTTTTTATAGTCAAAACGAAACAATTGAAAGGATTTATAAAATATCAGAAGCATTTACAGAACGAAGATTCGAGTTATATGGAGTTAAAGCATGTCAAACATTTAGTTAGTTGTTTAGAAAATTTAGTTAACAAGTGTCTAGAAGAGTATCCTCAGTTTAATTAATTATTAATGAATTTAGTATTTCAAACACCTCTTTAACGTTGTACAAGAGACCACAAAGAAAAGGACATCATTTCCTTTACCGCATTTGATAACGAAGTAAATAGCTTTCGATTCGAAATATATATATTTTAATCGAACAGCAATATTAGCTTCAATACATCAATGATAATTTGTAATAGACGTTTCATCAGAAACCATATTTACGATCGAGGAACAAAAGCATAATGGATTAAAAGCAAAACCAAATTTGATTGCGTGTATTTGTTGGAAGCGAAGTAGGTTCGTAGAGTTGTTGAAAATATGTCATCATTTAAGGAACCAAATAAAAGTGGTCAGTTTTATGGATGAAAGTGTGTGTTCTGGAATCTGTTCACAGATGCAGCAATTTCACTCACCAGTTTCGCCTTGTTTCCGTCGTCCGGTTTGCTGTCATCTTTTAAAACTTGAAGGTTGATTCCCACCACCAAATCAGCATCAAATCTTCCAACAATCAGACAAATTGTCCTAAAGAAATAATGGTTGTTCCTCTAGACCTCGAACCTCCAAGTTGAGACCCAACCACCAGGCAGACTTACAATATTGTTAAAGAACACCAAAGCACCAACAACATTCGAATGAATTAACGACACACGACGGGCTTTGATATCCACCCACCCACAGGAGGATTCAAGCGTAGTCAGAGAAGGTTACAGATCTTGCAATAGAGGAAAAAAAGGAATACATTGTTATTTAAAAGCGCATCTGGCGAGGCCTCACCCGACTGAACTCGGTTTCGCGAGACGTTGGGGTGGCGTCTGCTTGCGGAAGCTGCAGTCTGGGATCTGGATCTATGTCCCATAGCCTTCATGATCGCTCTGATCAGGTCTCCACCTCCGGCATCGGTTATGACCTGGGTCCCGTTATCAGTGACGAGGAGTATCGTTCCGTCCGGAGCGACGTATCTGGTCACGTTTGACTTATACTCCAGCGATATGGTTTTGTGGTGGTGTTTTTGATGGGTGGAGGTGGCCTTGGAGTCGGGTAGCTTGCTCGGGTGGAGATTGAAGCGGTCTGGGTGGCGGTCGGTGGGTGGCGCCGGGGTGGGCTTCCTGGGCGAGTGACGCAGGCGCAGTAACCTAGTCAGGAACAGATCTGGTCCTCCGCGTTCTCTCCTGCCCTCTATTCACCAAGTCAAATGTTCCAATAACTCCTGTTAACTCATCCTCTCCTGGTATCATCTCTTAGTATATTTTGACTTTCTTGTGTAAAATTTTGGTCTTCTTGTGTAATATCTTATTTATCTAGTATATTTTGGCGTTTTGTGTAAAATTTTGGTCTTCTTGTGTATTATTTTATATAACAATCATATTTTGGGTCTCTTGTGTACAGTTTTGGTCTTCTTGTGTATTTTTTAATTTATCTAGTATATTTGGGCTTTCTTTTTATTTAAATGAAATGTTCGGGATTAAAAAAAATAATGTATTGATGTGACTTTTGATTTACTTAATTATTTTTAAATATCTGACACTCGTGGTTTGTTTGATTTGGTTGGTTCGTCGTGTTTGGTTTCGTAATGTGAGGGTTAATACAGAATTATAATTTTATTTACTTGAAATGCGTCAACGTATACCAAAGCTCTTACTCACATACTCATTTTTAAAAATCATTCACAATCATTACAAAAAATTTCTCATACCAAAAATTTACCAGTTAATATTTGTATCTCATCAAAGACAAGCATGAGCAGCCGACCGCTATCTCTTGGTCTCTCTATAAGCCTTAAGGAGTATTGGGAGATCATACTTTAGGTGGCTGGACGATACTCGTATATATATATTCGTATCCTCAAAAGACTCTGGGAAGAAAGTGTAACTAATTTAGAAGTTTTTTACCAAATGGAGAAAAAATGCAAAATTGAACTAGGCACAAAAAGAAAAAGCCTTCAATATTATCGTGACGTTATGATGAAAGAAAGGCAGAAGAGTATTTAACTGATAATCAAGGGTCAGAAATAAAAGAGGAGGACGCTTGTCACCGAAACAGAAATACAGCGTTGCTAAATTGTTTGCTTGAACAAGTAGAAAAAGCAGAAGTCTTTTTTTTAAGAAACGCTTACATTTCCAGGTTACGAATAACCTGACAATATTAATATGTATACCTGAAAAATTTGTTCGTTAGGATCGAAATTACCAAAAACTGAACAAAACTCTAAAAATTTGCTGATTTTTTACAAAGATCCGGAGGTCTGACGATCTCAAAAATTTGATTTATCATAAGGCCTCATTCATATGCAATATAAGAAAGATTATAACTACCCTATTTAATGCAAGGTGGTATGTTTAAAATTACTGGACTAGGTTATTTCATTATAGTAACATAAAATATTTTTTCCTTGAACAAATGTGTTATTTTCATGATTCTTTACTAAAAATCTGTCGTATCTCACCAAATATATATTGTATAGAATGAGAGTGTTGTCATTCGATTGAGCAATAATGAAACTATAGTAAACGATACCTCACTTGAAAACGAAAAACGTGTATTTTGAAAATAATTCCCCTCCTAACTCTGCAGGCCTTTATTTCTACTGACAAGATGAAAGTTTGCCAAAGTTTCATGAATGCTGCAATTTTATCATTTATTTTGTACATTTTGCGTCTATTTTGCCTCTACTAATAATTGATATTCGATGGGCGTGTGCATCAGAAGACGACAAACTAGATTTAAAAAAAAACGTGCGTTTCAACGTTTTATTGTACAATCTTTGGAGTACCTCCACGTACATTAAAAATAATTGGTTAAAAGTGGATAGCACGAGTGTCGCGAATTTCTGTAAAAAAAACTTGTTCAAAACGAAACGTTTGATTACGTGAGGAGAAAAAAAAAAACAAACGGAAATAAAACTTCAAACAGCTTTTCGATAATGAACTCAAAATATTTACTGAAGGCATGTTTCAAAATGTAAATGTTATCTCTGAATATATTTACAGATGAATCATCGTCAAATATTTTTTTCGAGGTGGAAAATCGTTTTTAAATATTGAATATTATTCGATGATTTTTTTGACAGGTGGTAGGGGCGGGAGTGAAGTTGAATGTCATTTGAATAAATTTATCACATAAATTAAGTGTGTCGCGGAGAGTTGAATTAAATAGCAAATAAAATAAAATAAAAATATCTGGGGACAAAGTGCAGTAAATTCGGGAGGCGATTTTACATGATATTGCAAAATAAATAACTCTTTTCGAAATTATATCATTTTACAGCAACTTAAATTTTTTTTTTAATATGAATATCGCACAAAAGTCTCAACTGTTCCCAATAGTCCGGAGCCAGTGGGATTATTTTATTCATATCTGGTCACCAAACACGGCTAAAGCCATTTCAGGTAACGTCTCGATTCTAAATAGTGGCCTTTCACCAGAGCGACACTGAAAATTTCCGCAACTCTGAAATTATACAAATTAATCAAATAAAATTGATTTATGCACGTCGGAAATTGAACCCGCGACCTCCGGATTTATAGCCGAGGATTGAAACCACTCAACGACTCATCCATGTAGGCCTTTGATAATATGAGAGATTATATTGATAGTTCTTTAAAATGAAATATGATATTGATAGAAATAAAGGAAATCATAGCTTAAAATTAGTTGGTAGAACACTGGTTCCGCATAGACCAAGAGGTCCTGGCTTTATTTACTTAAAATATAACGCAGAATCACCTTCCGAAGTTACTTTAATTACCCGTGGATACCTTGAATGTGTGATTGTTAAATTTATGAAATATGACAGACGGAAGTTTTGAGACAAAGATTGACATTTAAAAACACATTGTATTTACAGCTACAAGAAAAGCATCGAGATAAAATTATCAGTGCATCGCCCTACCCTCACGCACGGTATCCATATCTGGATGATGAACGAGAATATACGTTTCAGGGTCTAAGCTGCTGAAACGAGATTTTTGAGATGAGTGGCAGGCAATACAAAATGGGATCGAATGAGAAATTCAATGATCTAAGAAGTGCTTAAAATCGAACTCTCGCCACTCTGTCATAGATGAGATGGACTTGGACATGTACTCTGAAGTCAGAAGATCGACTTGAGTATACAATACTGGCGGTAATTCCACAGGGAAGACGTCCAGCTGGCCGTCCTAGACTAATCTGGTGAAAGTAGCTCCAGAGGCTGTGCGAGGGATAACGGAGGTCAATGTATAAGTACCACATGACAGGGACGCCTGAAGGTGCCTTATCGAAGCGGTGAATACCAAATTCTAATAGGGGAAGGCAGAAGATGTGAAGCAAGCCTTTTAATGGATATTTAAGTCGTTCTTGTGTTCAGCACCCTGGCTGTGGAACGATTTGCTGGACTCTATGATTTCTCCCACCTACAACATTGATCTCTTCAAGACCCATGTTCACTCCTTCCTTTCCTCAAAAAGACCCTCCACATAGCATCTCCAAAGATGATATCCTATGTGTAAAACTATACTAATGTAAAACTCGGCAATTATTGGAGATTAAAAGCGATCTCTGCCATTTTAAAATAAGTGTTAGTTTGTTGGTGCACCGTTAGATGGGGCCAGCACACCACTGCTCTAATTAAACGGGCGCTAGCTAATATTTGCGAAGTTCTATATCAGTAACTGACGATCTGCGAAATAGACAAATTCTGTGTTTGCCGCTTTTTGAAGAGATTTCATATGGAAGAACTCATGGGCGGTCAGTTGTCGTAGCTTATCGCATTTATTATAAATTTTAATAATTTTAACTATGTCTCAAAAAACTCCCCTTAACTATATCCCAAAAAACACTCATTGAATATATCCCAAAAACAGTCTTTAACTATATCCCCAAAACACTGTTTAACTACGAGTATATCACAAAAAAACACTTTTTGACTATATCCCAAAAAAAAACTCGTTAACTATATCCCAAAAAACACTCTTTAACTATGTCCTAATAAAACACTCTTTAACTATATCCTAATAAAACACTCTTTAACTATATCCTAATAAAACACTCTTTAACTATATCCTAATAAAACACTCTTTAACTATATTCCAAAAAACACTTTTTGACTATGTCCCAAAAAACACTTGTTAACTATATCCCAAAAAACACTCTTCAACTGCAAGTATATTCCCAAAAAACACTCTGACTATATCCCAAAAAGATTGGACATATGTCCGGTCTAATTACATTAACATCTGTCACCCCAGATAAAAATTATTCCTCCATCCAAATATCACAGTAAAACCTTAAATGCTGTATAAATCTTAAAAACCTTGCACAAGGCAAAGACATTACACTGCCTTACTTTAAAAAGAATATGACAAAAAATATTAAAAAAGGTATTCGAAAAATTGTGCTGAATCTCGGACGAAGCCGGGTAGAAAGCGATTAAATAACACACCTAACTGTTAATCCTACCCATTTGAAACAACCATTTTTAAATTTTACATGGAAGCATAATGTTAATTTCGTTCATATTTGTGTCCATCTATTCTCACACTTGCATTCACCAAATTCAATCCAAAGTTCATAAAACGTTGACGCGTTGACTGATTTGAAAATTCTGTTAATTCTTGAAAATTTGTCACGTATTTTATTCGAGGTGTGTCCAGTTTTCCAGTGTGTGAGGAAGACAAACAATATTTGAATACACAAGAAGTAGTTTTAAAAATCACTGTATTACCTTTCGGGGAGAGCTCTTAGAAGTAGATTTGTCAGTCAGAAAAGCACTACACTGTTTAAACAGTGATTATCAAGGTCATGAGCCACGAAATACTTCAAATTTAAAAGCGTGTTCTTTTTTTAAAATATGACATTTAACCCATTCACTGCACCATCAGTAGCATTGAAACGGTTAAAAATTTCAGAACCATTTTTGTTTGAGAGATTGTGAAATTTAAAAGCATTTTGTGACCATATAATATTTCTACGTGTGATTTTGTGCTTTTGTGTGACTAGGTGGTCGAGTTTCTCTCAAAGAGACATACCATTTCAAAGTGCTGCAGTGGAAGTTATTACTGATAATTTGATAACAAAAAAAGTAATTTCAAAACTTCATAGGTGAGGTCCTCTAGCTGGAAAGAATCCTTAAAAAATTGAAAATGTTTTTGAAAGTAAAATATTTAAAAAATTGAATTTCTTTTAAAAATTCGAAAAAATTTCAAAATTTTTACCTTTTTTTCTTCAAATTAAAGCAATTACTTCATATGCAGTTCATGTGAGCGCATTAAGCTGGTTGTGTTTGGGTGGAAAGTGTGCAGATGACTATTTGTGACTTCTTCGATTATCTGAACATAATTCTGATTTTAAAAAAATCAATTAATGATCAAAAGTGGACAGAAATTATACGTTTTTCATGTTTGCGAGAAATTTTATTACAGCTTTTTGAGATTTTTAAAGAGAATTATGCTCAGGTTGTCGAAGATTTTTCATTATTAACGATCATGTTTTAAAACTACTTGTGGCGTTTTGAAAAGCGTCGCTCAGAAGACAAAAGGTTTTTTTGTAATTTATCTTATTTCAGTCATTCAAATACGTAATTAGATGTTTTTACAGAAAAAAAAAGATTTATAAAAGATTCTCAAAACATTTGTCGAATACCTTATTACAAAAAGGTAAAAATGTCGACTTTTAAAGATATAAGATTTTGTTACTAACAAAGTTTAATTGTATTTATAAGATCCTCATTGGTTTTGGAATATCATAACGGTTTATTTTATGTTATGAGAAAAGTGCAGTAGTCGAAGCCGGCTGCAAAAAAGTATGACACACACACAGAGTCACCGAGTTTAAATTGGTTTAAAACTGAAAAAAAAATTAAAAAGGAAAATATAAAAAAAAAACATATCCTATGATTTTAATGACTTTTCTCACTGGCAAAACAAATTCTGACGAAAGTATTACGCAATACAAGATACAATAGAAGATATAAAATATTAATTGAAAATTCTGCTCTGTTATCCTAACATAAACACAATTTTTCTGTCGTTTTCCATGTTTTAATAATTTCTAATTTATCAACGTAAATCTTAGCCGATTGAAATAGTTTAGTGTTAAGATGTCCATAGTGATGTGTTCAGCGAATATAAACTAGAAATAAACACATGGATATCGATAGAAAAATTTATTTATGCATCTGAACAGAAATGCATTTTGGAATTTAAAAAAATATTTATAGCATAAAATTTTCGATTGCATCATATATTGAGCAATATTGTTTGTTCATTTATTCGCTAGCGTGGAAGGCCGATTTAAATCAAGCTTGAAAAACTGGTAAAAAATTGAAAAAAAAATTATAATTTGGTTTCTTTCATAAATTTCAAAGGCTTTTACTGATTAGCTACATCACATTTGAAGCACTCAATACAAAAACGTATTATTGAAGTGCCTCGCGTCGTTATCACTTGTTCTTTCCAAGGCTATACTTTGAATGGCCTATTTCAAAACTCGCGCACTCATTTAGAATATTATGAGTGTCTTTTGTCAAATTGAACACGGGCGTTTGTTGGCGTGGTGCTTGAAAAGAAACAACGGGAACCCCAAACAAATTAAAGCCTACTTAAATTTGGTTCTATCCAGTTCTTAAAAGCTTTCACCTAAGTTATTGAATAGAAAATCAATGGAAGGTACGACGCAATCGAATCGATTTTATTTTTCAATTGTTACTTTTGTGAATACGGTTATTTAGACTTTTAGAAAATTTGGTAATAAGCGAAAATTACACAATTTTCACACAAAATATTGTGTAAACTTTCACCAAATTCCATTGGAGAGTTTTGTAGAAATGTCTTTGAATTTCTTTTTCAGAATTTTAAATATATTTTCATTAATATAAAGCAAAATTATTCATAAAGTTCTGCTACGTATCACTGGTTTGACGAATGATAGCTGTGTTGCCTTGCGAAGGTATTGTCAAACTAAATTAAAAGCGTTAGGAATGAAACATTTCAGATATTTTTATTTGCTATCTCTCATAGATTGCTAAAAATACTTCACTGTAGTTTGCCAATGCTTTCGTAAGGTAAAACAGCTGTTACGCGTAAAATTTTTTAACAATTGAATAAACTGTAAATTTAAGAATAACCTGTAAATTGTAATTTTTTAGTTAAATAGTTTTAGTTGGTGTTTTACGTAATAGCTGAAATGTATTATAATGTATTATATTAAATGTATTAAAATGTATTATATAAACATTGATGAGATTTCAATAGGTGAAATGTGTCATTAGAAAGAATGGACACTCGAAAAACTGCGATACATTTTAGAAAACTTTATTTGAATATTTTAAAAAACCTTTTTTTCTTCTGAGCGAAACTATCGACGTCTCGTTCTTACGCTATGGTGTCGGCGAAATTGCGACAGTGGCAGAGAGGGACAGAGATAGATAGAGACAATCGAGTGTTTGGACATGAGGGAGAGAGAGAAAGAGAGACAGGGTAGTGCCTATTTTTTTAAATGTAGACGGAGCTGATCCAAGAACAACGAAGTAAGCTTTAAAAAAAACACTTTTGATAATATTTTTCTTTTGTACGTTTTTCGAACACTGTTACATAAACGAGAAGGTTGGTCCATGATATCTGGATGTAAACATGCGAAGGTTATGCTAAAAACACAAGAATCGAAATATCTGTCACCGCGATGCCGAACGAGCTGTGATAAGAATATTCTTGTAGTAGGTACAGTTTTATTGTAAAGACGAGGTCACTTTGAACAAGCTAAGAGAAAAATACATCATCTTATTAAACGGAGTAAAAGGCGTAAGCGTTAAAATCCGAAAACAACTTCAATTTAAAGTGGTTTAATATAAATTTATGTGATATGTATATAAATGTGATCTATATTCAGTTTTACTGCAAAGAGGCTGGATTTTTGAACTATCTCACAGCTAGAAATAAAATACTTATAAGTAAGTGTTTTATATCAAAGAGACATAAATAAGACATAGACTCTTTACAGCTCAGTGATAAGGAAAGATGAGCTAAGTATCGGGAAAAAGTTGGCAGTGTACAAATCAGTGTATCGCCCCACGCTTACTTATGGCCACCAGATCTGGATGTTGAACGAGCGAACCCGTTCGATGATCCGGGAGGAGCTTAACATCGAATCACTGTTCCTCTTTATAGAAAAGTCTGAGGTGGGCACAGGCTTGGGCATGCATTAAGAATGCCAGAAAGACGAATTCCGCGAAAAATTCTGAGTGCTGTTCTAGAGGGAAGATGTCCAGTGGGCCGTCCCAGATACAGGTGGGAGAAGCAACTCCAGAGGCTGGACCTACTATGGAGGGATGCCGTTGACGTAGTACAGGTCAGGGACACCTGGAGGAGCCTTGTCGTTGTGATGGGTCTCCGACCCGAGTAGGACAAGGGAAGGAAATGTATGTATTATTATCATCGTCTACAACACAAACAAGCTAATCTCATATTTAGCAAATTTCCAGGAGTGTCAAAAAACTGGGATTTTTGCAGGATTCTTACATTTTATAACATGTTTCGCTAATGGGGTTTTAATTAAGAATTTTTCTCCACCCATTAGCGAAACATGTAGTAAAACGTATAATGATGGAACGATTTACGTTGGATTTACGTTGGAACACAAATTTGCTGTACATAATTTAGAACATCAACCCCAAAAAATGTTTTTATGTTATATAATCATGTTTACAAATCAAATTTGACAATTTAAAAAAAAAATCAAATTTGCCTCCAAAATTATGAAATATTGATTTCTTTGATTGCCTATATTTCAGAATTTACGGCAAAAATAAATAAAATACTTCTAATCTTTACTAGATATTTACTATACCTTTTAATTAAAAAATAATATATCATTCAGTTTGGGTAGGTATTTTGGCCTCAAATCCAAAAGTAAGTTTTCTATGAAACAGGGCAAATTCCTCTTAAAATGGAATTCCACGATGAATTGATACTTTAAAAATTAGAAATAGCTTTAGGTTAGGTTAGGTTTTCGATTTTCTCGTGCTTTATGGGTCCGAATGATAAGAATAATGAAAATTCAGATCAATACTAAGAATGATGGTTCACACAATTTTATTTTTATTTTAACCAACCTCCGATAGGAGAGTTGAAAGCCGAGATGAAAGAGATCAGAATATTTGTCAAAGAAAGCTCTCTGAGGTAATTACTGGGTTCCGTTTATTCATTTCAAATCCCTTAAAAGCTCGTGGAGTTATGAATGCTTTTCATTAATTTAGGTTGAACCAGGTAAAGCGAACGAATATAGGAACGAGGTATGAACGGGATGGAATAAGGTCACCCAGGCATGCGAGGGTATAAAAGATGTATGAGACACCAAGACATCTGGAATTGAATGGAACATGAGAAAAATATAACTCCAGTTTTAAGAGTGAAAAGTTCTTACAATATTGCAGAAATAGAACGATATGAATGATATTTCTAAAGAGAGAAAACTGGGACTCGTTCCAGATTAAAAATAATTAAATAACGCAGTTTAAAAATAAAAATGTTTTCCTTTGAGATTTGGGTTAAGAAAAGCAGTTTGGTTAGGTTAGACCAGGGGCGCTATTCCCGTTCTTTTTAAGGAAAATTCCTTAACTTTTTCCTTAGGGTTAAAGCCTTTTTACTTAACTGGGGTTCCGGTTCTATCGGATGACAGCTGTCAACTGAATTCAGCGAACGACATTCATAAAAAATGTTAATATTTCTGGTGTTTTAACAAGAGAAAATCTCAATATTTGAGATGTTTTTACTAGAGAAAAACTCAATTTTAAGTATGTTACCAATTACGTTATTATTTACTCTAAACATAATTAGCTAGTAAATTTTTTTAAACATTATATAGATATTGACATTTTTGACAATTCACGTCCACCGGCATTGAAGAGCGTCGGCACAAATTCAAATGTCACTTTCAGAACAAGAGATAAAAAAGGTCATTATTATCTAAAGAGGTAGGCACCTTTTTTATAAAACGTGATTCATCGTGAAAAGGCTTATTTATGACATTTAAAAATAAAATAGAAATGTATTAAAATGAATTATAATATAATGTAATTGTTTTTAAAAGTTTTAGTTCAAAATCTTATGTCACTTACAGATATTTCATCAATTTGTGCTTTCAAATAATCTCTTGACAATCTATTTAGGATCTTTTTACTATGTCTCACCGGAATTCCGCAGTTAATCAAGAGGTATTTAACCCTAAGAAAAAAAACGTAAGGAATCTTCCTTAAAAAGAACGGGAATAGCGCCCCTGGTACCTACAGTTTGACATGGTTAATTTTGCAGTCGGTGGTATCGTCAATATGTAGTTTTTTTTCTGTCGCTAAGTGTTCACCAATAAATACTGTATTTTATTTTATCAAAGTGGAAATAGGAAAGATTGCTATTTAGTAAGCAACATCAATCTGTTTTATTATTACATGTTTTCAGAGAAAAAAAAGTACCCTTATAACATGGATCCCATAAAATATATCATATACAGCGCTTACAAAAAAGCGCCGCTGGTGAAAATTTTACCAGGATCAAGGTTAAACCAATATTTTTTTAAATTTTAATAAAAAATTTTTTTTTGATAATTTCTTCTTTTAAAAAAAAAATTAATGTTGCTATTAAGGTCTACAAGCGTTTTAGTTTTTATTATTGTGACAGCTGTTTCGGCGTTCAAGGCCATTTTCAAACTGCGGTTAATCCACATTGCGACGACTTACATGCTTTTATTTACTCCCACCCAAATTCTTATTTAGACGGGAGATTAAAATAATTATTTATTACCGGTAAAACCGATTTAGTTAGAAAATAATTAAAATTCTGTCTTCTGTGATGATTTTACATTGGTCTTAAACGCCTAATTAGCCGTCTTAATAATAAAAATTGCTTGAAAATTTGTTAAGAAATCTTTATAATTTTTATAAAACAAACAGATCGCAACAAAAAAAGTCGCTAAAAAAAATTTCAATCGTTTTAAGAACATACGAGTATAATATACTTGATATTTTAATATTTCTATTTTTGCAACTGTTAATAAATACATGGTGGAATTCCATTTTGCTTTTGGAAGTGGGATAGAGTTTAAAAAAGTGTATTTTATTTAATCACTTTGTATTTTGAAAGGTCAATACAAAATTTCCTCCGACACTTTGAGTGCCGCCCACGACCGCATTTTACATGGTCAAAAACGAAAAATTTCAAATCTATTTATTTTTGCAAAATTTCGGAACTAATATCCACTTATCCACCAGAACGTTTTATATACTTTAAAAAGGTCAAGCCCACATTAAGTATATTTAATAAGCCTTTGGAATTGCAGTTGAATATATGCCAGTAGAACCTCAGCTGATCTACAAAACGATGACACTCTTCATTATAAATTTTTTAAATGTCCATTCTTGGTAGATAATGCGATTTCGATTATGAATATAAAAAAGTGTAAAATAGGAAACTGTTTGAAGGACGAAAATCTCGAATTAATATCACCATGTTGAAGTAGCGAAAATATTTCGGTAACTTATGCATGATTTTAGTCCGTTCTTGCTCATAAATAAAAATATATTAAAGGGGTAATTAGGTTTGTACTAAAAGTTATAAGCCTCGCCGCTCGCCAGTCGCGATCGGTCGGGTGGATTAGAAAGATTTTTAAAATTTTCTTCAATTTCTTATTTTTAGAACTCTTTTGGCACAACATATTACAATTCTTAAAAAATATATTTTACATATATAATTAAATATTCGAATGTCCTCATTAAAGTATATATTATATAAATAAAAATGAATGGTAAGAATTATGATATGTTAAACCAAAATAAGTCTAAAAATGAAAAAAATAAAGGAAAATCCTTATTAAATTAATATTTTATTTCCTTTCTAAACCACTAGTTCAAGCACGAGAGTCGAGCGGCGAGGCTTATTACTGACTGTTTGTACAAACCTATTTGCCTCTTTAATACATATATATTTTATTTTTAAGGGAAGATTGAGTAAAATCATTTACAGATCACCGTAAATCCATTAAAATGTATGGAAAAACCCAATTACGCCAACACGGTCGGGAGCCATGTATTTACGGTATTTGATACCAGGTTAAGTTAGATTGCTAATTGAAAAGCCGATTTCGTATGATTTTAGTATACTTTTATATATTTTATCAAAACTAGCGCGGATAAAGATAATGTCGTAAAGACGGTCTCCGGTCGTACGCTGAATCGTACTTTTCCAAAGCCAGTGGAATGAAGGAGACTTGACGTTGTCTCTGTGGCGGTAATGCTACTTAATCATAGCTCGTTAGAGATAATGCCGTAAAAACGGTCTCCGTCGCGCGTTGAAGCTTGCCTTTTCACAGATTATAAATGAGATTGCTTGCGTATAGAGACTGTAATTGTAGGGTAGGTATAAATACTTCAAAGGTGTTCACAAAAATTTGCTTGTTGATGTAAGAGATAATGTTGTGAGAACGGTCTCCGGTTGTACGTTGAAGATAGCTTGCTCAAAGTTTGTTAATGTAATTGAACGGTAAGTGCAATACATACTCAAGGTCATAACGCGTACTTGGTAATGCTGATAACTTTTTCAAAACATGGACGATTATAGATAATGCCGTGAAAACGGTCTACGGTCGGATGTCAAATCTCGCTTGTTCAAAGTTTGTTACTCTAATTCCTTGCGTATATGGACTGTAATTGTTAGGGTAAGTGTAATACGCCATCAAGGTGTTGACGGACACTTGTTTTTGAAAGAGATGATACCGTGAAAACGGTCTCCGGTCGCACGTTGAAGCTTGCTTATTCACGGAATTGTACTTTAATTGCTTCTAACGGCCGACATTATTATGATTATTTCTGGGGACATTATGCCGTATTGTGCTTCCTTCTGCATTAGCCAATGTTTCATCTGCACTGATGATGAACACTTCAACGCTGTTTGAAACGTTGGCTAAAGGAGAACATATCAAAAAATAATCACGATAACCTCCAATGTGTTCACGAACAATTGATTTGGTAAGAGATGATGCCGTGAAAACGGTCTTTGGTCGCACGTTGAAGCGAGATTCATCACAGATTATCAATGTAATAACGCATTCGGAATGCATATATGGACTGTTATTAAAGAGAAGGTGACATAAAACCTTCAAGGTGTTCACGAACCACTGTTTTAGTATTGCATGATGCCGTGGAAACGGTCTCCGGTCGTACGTCGTAGGTTAAAAAGCCTGATTTGGCGGTTATTCTTGGATCAGCCCGCGTGTGGGGTGTTCGGTCGGTTATTTGGTGGTTGGGCAGGTATAGGAACAGGGGTGGGGGGTGGGGGAGGGTGGTGACGCGGCTTACCGACGCAGGGGTTGTGGTTGACGAGCGCGAAGATACGGTCGCAGCGCTTCTTCATGTGGTTGTTGGGGCAGATGCAGCCGAACAGTGGGGACATGCGGAGTCCGGCCCACGCCTCGCGACACTGGTCCCTGGGAACAAACAAACAAACACAAATTAAAATTAATTCGATTTTTAAAAACTAATCTGGAAAACAAGGGTGGGATAGCTCTATGAAGTGAATATCGCGGCCATTTTTCGTTTTAATAAATGAATTAAAAATATAAACTTTGTATTCACCACTTTTTTAATATACAAATATATCTACATGTTTCTAAAGCGATGCTTTCTTCATCAGGAATATATAGAATACTAGTGCCTACTCTAAGAAAAATGAACAATGACGAGAAATAAAAAAAAATAACAATGAAAATAATAACAGGCAATACGATGAATTTTAAATCAAAATGATTTTTTCATGAATTTGGTAAGGAACTTGTACGCTTATTTATGCAGTTGGCCATACAAATCCGTGGAAGATGATTAGTAATGGTCAATTTTCAAATATTCAATGCACTTTTCATACATAAACTTGACACATTTCACACAGCCTACCTTTGGTCATAGGGCAATGTATGCCAGTGGCCATAGGTCACCCCAAGTGTACGACTTATAGTAGGGGTGCCCGAGTTCATGGGGTCAGGTTAGTCCAGGCCTTGGTGGCAGATGCGTTTGCCCACTGCGTAGCAAACCAGGAGAGGTCAGTTAACCTCTCCAGCCGGACTCTCTCGACCCATCGCCCTACATCGCAGTGGAAGGGCTGGATTAATACGTCTGTCGTTCGTGGATGCACTGATCCCTAAATTCCTACCCACATTTTCTAAGTTACTTCCTTTCCTTAAGGCTAAAAACCATCTACACAGCATCCTAAAGATGACATAGGTCCTGAGGGAAATTATTTTCCTAAGGGTCTTCTGTGCGGAATTTATGAAAAAAAGTGACATAATAAATTAAAAAAAAATAACAAACACAATAATTTAGGTACGCTGGGTTACAAACCCTTAACCTCTTGATACGGAGCCAAGGAGATCTTCACAGGTCGTAAAGTGGCGACGAAACCACGATCTAATAAGCATACCACATGGCAGAACAGACGTGTTGGCTCAGCACAGCATGACGCGGGGTATGGCGCTGTTAAATAATACCTCTCTTGATATTTTCAACACAAACCTTGAAGGTTTCAAGAGACATGCAAAAAATATATTTTCTTTGTCCATATGTATAGTAAATGGACGCAGTCAGTTAGACACAAAAAACATTATTTTTTATTTACATTTATATTTTTTTTACAACGTTGCCGGAGAGTGAGAATTTTCAAAAAATATTTTTTTACTCGACGTAAGTATTATCCCTGTATTTTCCCATACTTCACGGTCATATGGGAACAGTTATACATTTACTTATTTTTATTTAGGTCTACAATTATTATTTTTATTTATTAATCATTAACGCCCCGATGGGCTTTTACATATTTTAACATTTTACATGATTTTATGTACAAAAGAAAAAATGGTTTTAAGTTAACAAAAAAAGAGCATGATACATAGTAGGTATATACGTGTAACCTATTTATGATATATATGTACGTATAATAATGTATAAGTGCGTGACACAGAGAAGTTATAAAGGGAAAGGTTTTTAATTAGACATTGTGAAAAAAAAAATCAACGTGTATCATGTGCCACACTATGTAATATGAAAGTGCACAATGCTTAATATAGTGCATGATACAGAGAAAGAAAAAAAATAACAAGTTTTTTGGATTGTAGATAAGTAAAAAAAAAGAATAATACTATAGCTCCCATGCTATATAATAGATATAATATTATTTACGTGCGTGCACTAATTAGTATATTACAGTTCACTGCAAGTTTAGTAGTATCCTTCATATCCATCTAGCAATTAACCATTAAATATAACTACAAAAAACTCCGGTATGATAAAAAGTGATTCTCCAGAACTTCCCCATTTAAAAATTGGCATTTACTCAGTCTATCTCAACCTGGTAACCTCTCAATAGGTAGCCGCAACCGGGTCAACCAGCCAAATACTCGACCCAAGAGAAATACGCCTGCAGATACGTGCAGGCACTGAACATAGTAGCCCTAGTAGTGAACCAAGTTGCAAAGAGGATCGATTGATGACTGCGGTGCTAGAAAATCTCTCGAGCTTCGGTGCTGTGTACTCGGTGTACAGAGAACACATCAGGAGTTATGCGATTTTTTAGTTGGATACAAATTATTAGCTTACATAAAATTTATTTTCGAGATCATTTTAATAATTTTTAATTATTTTTATTGAGATTTAAAAACCTCATTGTAATATTTAATCATTGAAGTAAATAATATTAACATAACCTAAATGAAACATGAAACCGGACAAAAGAACAGAAACTAAAAAAGATTTCAGTCGCATATGATATCGATTAAGATGACACAAATTGAACTGGTCTCATTAGCTAAGTCGGTTGAGCGTTGCCCCGGATAGGCAGAGGACCTGGGTTTGAGTCACAGAAGCGACTGAAATCTTTTTAGTTTCTGTCCTTTTGTCCGGTTTCATCTTTCGTTTAGGTTATGTTAATATTATTTTCTTCAATGATTAAATTTTAATAATTGTCCATATATTTTATTTCCAAATGACGACAAGACAAAAATGCCTATTTTGAGTCTAAGTTCTAGTTTAGTGGAAGCACAGAAATAGGTTATAGAATGTTACCATAGATATTAGCTTCAGTATTCAACGTTATTTTTTTATTTGCTTTATATAAATCATTGCTCGTCTACTTTCTCTCTCTTCTTACAAAATCAGTCACTATTAATTAATTTAAGATCTGTGTCCGTCGGGTGGGAATATTTGGGGTACATATAATCAGTCGGTAGACATTTATTTATCCCGATGTTGTCATAAATTGAATATATTATTAAAAATTCAGTCGTCATCTTTGAATAGAGCCTTTCCTAAAATAAGCCTCAAAATAATCATAGTTGGGAATAAATATATGAAGCAGAGAAAGTAATTCAATTTTGTTACGAATTGTGCTCTGCTCTTGTTTCAATAGATAAACAACTCAAATTTTGTCTACTTTATGATTGAAAGTACACAACTTCATTTTCAAAAAAATTAAATAAACCCTTTTATCGGTGTTATATATGTACTAAGTAAAATATCGTGTATTGGTGCTGAAAATAAGGAAAAAACATCGGCCTAGCATAAAACGCACGATACGTCCATTACTGCCGGCAGACCGCCGGTTACTACTGACGATCGCGCAACTTAGCACGGCAAACGAAACTCCGCATCCCTATCT